>WBMY01008416.1:204699-218390 GCA_013397315.1 Donacobius atricapilla
TTTTTTGTCTATGCACGGCACTATTCCAGGTGTTCTGATTTTACTTTTCTTGTGTGAGTAGCTTCTGCTCTGAGAGAGCTGCAGTGTTTGCTGGACTGCCTTTAGGGAATACAAAGCGGGTTCATCAGGCTTGCCTCTTCTATCACCTCAAATATGATCCGACTTCCCCATCATCTCAGACTGAATCTCAGCTTCCCTGTGCTGGTCTTCTGAGTCCCGGTGCTCCTGTAGAATTTGCCAAGGCTGACTCATGGTTCTGTGGCAGCTTCCCCACTTCATTTTTTCAGAGGTTCTAGAGGAGATGATTTTGTGATTTGGAGTTCCCCGTTCTCAGCAGCTGTCACCAGTATCTGTGGGGGTGAGATAAAAATTGCAAAATGTTTTGGTGTTGCATGCTGCCCTTCTTTTGATGGTAAGTTACAACTTCATTAGGAATGCTTTACAGTGTAACTTCACTGCAGTTCCCTTTTGACAGCAGTGGTCACAAATATGATGTCTCCATAAATCTGTTTTTCACCTTAGTATGAATTTTTGCATCTACTCAGGCCACAACATTGCTAATAGCCTACTATATGAGGCTGAAGCAAGTCCAAAGAACTACCTTGGTGTGACTCTTGAACACGGTATAGGATTTGTGATTCAACTCTTAGGGCTTCATTTACATAGATGGGAGCATGGGAATGATGGGACCCTCCAAAGCTTAACATGAGCATCTGGATGGGATGGTAACGAAGTTTCACTGCGGGAGAGATTTTGAAGGCATGGAGATGGCATTGTGAGTTGTTCTGAAAGCTGCCAATTGTTGTCAGTATGTTGACAATTATTTTCAATTTGTTTTGTTTTGGTTTTTAATTGTGAAAATGTTCCCAGAAGCTCAGTAAATGAGGACGTGTTCTTATAAATATTGAGCTAAAATGTAAAAGCTCACATGGCTGAGCTTTGGCTATGAAACCTACTTCTTGTAGTTGATGTCATTCTGTCCCTTAAAGGCCTGTTCTCAGAAGTGGTGCCTCTAGTTTTAGGATGAGGGTATTGTTTTATATCTTGTTATATTGTTCATATTTATCTCTACAATGAGGTAAAGCTTAGAATATGTTTCTTTTAAATTGCACATGCAGCCTTGCAAATGGATTTAATCCCACTCCAACACTTGGCTCTGTTTTTGGACATAGGATGCCAGAAAACAATATATTCTGTATGATATTTATAAGCTCCGTGCAAAACTGCTGAACCAAAAAACCTAGTCTTCAAAAATTAAGATCAGTATTGTACTTGCTGATGTGTTTTGTAGTTAGTTTTCTTTAATCCCTTAGTTATCTTCTTTTTCAAAGGTGCTGGAGGTTGTCGAAACTTCTGCTTGTCCATTGCATTCAAAAACAGTTTGTGAAATACCACCTTGGGTAGGTCTACGAGATTTCCTCCTCCTTATGCTCATGACCAAGGTCAAAATTAAGTGACCTCCTCACGGCAGTTTAGTTGGCTATTCCCAGTAGCGAAGTGGGGACATGGGAGCTCTGGGGAACCATCCCAAAGCCAGTGTCTGAAAGCCAAGTGTGCACTGGTTAGGGCTGGAACGAATGGAAGGTTTTTAGCTTCTTGCTCACATATTTACATGAGCCATGTGGAAAATGTACCCTTATGTTATTTACCTGCTAGTAACATCTCTGTTCTTGCCTATACAGTGAAAGACAAAATAATGAGCAATGAGTAAGCTAGAGGCTTGAATTCCACTTGATTTCTTGATGGCTCCAAGGAGCCCTCCAAATGAGTACTGCTTAGAGAGTAAGTTATCCCTCACTGTGAACATAAGTGGCAGAATTTAGCTCTTTTGTTTCTGAAAATCAATGTTTCTAATTCTATGCATTTCAGTTCTGCAAACTGTTTATCATGGCGGGGGAAAGTAAATTTGCAAGGATGGTAAGTTTTGCTTTGCTGCTGATAAACCTGCTCCTACAAATACTTTTTTTTTTAATGCAAAAATAACCCCTTCTGACTTGTGCAAGGTAACACCTTGATTTATACCCATCCAAGATTCAAAGCATTCAAATTCATCTGTGGGAAGGAAATACATTAAGAGAGGTTATTAGGAATTCCTCTCCTTATGAGATTTTCCATGTCTTCTGTGGTCCATCTGTGAAATGGACCATGGGGGGGAAGCACAGGGAGTGGGAGATCAGCATAGTGGGAGGACAAAAACAATGAAACCTCAATGAATTGATGATGAAAGGAAGGGAGACAAAAAGACTCCAAAGTGAAGCTGGGGGTGAGCTGGGGTAAAAGAAAGGAGAACATAGTGTCTGAATGCCCAGAGGAAAAGAAGGGGGCCGCAGAACTGTCGGCCAGTTAAGCAAAAATGAGGAAACTAATGAATGGGGAGAGCAGCAGTAAGCTGATAAAGTTTGCAGCAAGCAGAATTAGAAACAGTCTGCAGACAGGAAAACAATACATTTGACCTGTTGTGTTTTTATTGAGTAGGACCTTGTCCTGTTTTCATCTGGGATACAGGTCATTTTCTTCTCAGCAGCTGGTACACAGCTGTGTTTTGGGTTCAGGATGAGAACAGTGTTCATGCACTGATGTTTTGGTTGTTGCTGAGCAGTGCTTGCCCTAAGTCAAGGACTCCTCAGTGTCTCCTGCTCAGCCAGCCAGGAGCAGCACAAAGTGAGGGAGCATGGCCAGGACAGCTGACCAGAACTGGCCAAAGGGATATTCCATACCACAGAGCATCATGCCCAGTGCATTAACTGGGGAATTTGGCTGAGAGGGGCTGATCACTGCCTGGGCTTTGGTCAGTGGGTGGGGAGAAATTGTGCTGTGCATCACTTGTCTATCTTGCTTTGTTTCACCCCTCTCTCCTTTTTAATCACAAATACAATTATTATTATTAGTGGTAACACTAGGTTTGGGTTTTTTTTTAAACTTTGTTTTAATATTAAACTGTTCTTATCTCAATGCATGAGTTTTCCTTTTTTTTTTTTTTTTTTTTTTTTTTCCCTGATTCTCCCCCTTCCCACTGGTGGAGGGAGTGAGCAAGCAGCTGCTTTGGGACTTAGTTACTGGCTGGGGTTAAACCATGAAAGACCTTAATCTCTGAATGGTTTACCTGTCTTAGTGAACCAACAGGAGAAATTGGGTGTAATGCAGAGTGAATGAGAGGGACAGCATCTGGCTCTAAATTTGCTGTACTCCTGCTTCATGTCAATGCCACAGAATAAAGTTTTGTATTAGGGAAATTGGGAGCTCCATTAAAAATGTATATCACCTCAAGTGATATATTACTCTTCCAAACCCTGGTCTGCGAACATCCAAAAATAGCTTGCCACGGACATGTAAGGCAGGTCACAGACTCTGTTGAACAGTATTTACTGTTCCATGGGGATAGGGAGAAATGCTCTAATGAAATCACCAGCCTTGAACTAAGCTGCTTTTCTTAGGTGGCTCCCCCAGACCTCAGTAAAAATGTGTCTGTGCAGGTTCAGCCAAGCTGCCTGTTGAATAGTTTGGCCAAATGCAGGAAGCAAGATCTTTGACCTTCTGCAGTGTCCTCATTGTAGACGCATGCATATAATTTCCAGTAATTTAACAGGAGCTTTAGTTTGAAAAAGATTTGGGTTTTATTACTTTCATTCATCATCATTAACTCATGCCATGTGGCGGAGAGGAGGGAATGACATATTTCCGCAATTAGATTCAGTATTTTGCATGAAAAAATGAGCTGTTACAGCAAATGCTTCTTTTGAAATAGGGACTAAAACCAATGGAAACAAAAGTTGTGATGTGTGCTTGGAAGACAAGAGTTAAAAAAGGATATTTTTACTCTGAAGTCTTCTTTAAGTTGTGGTTAGAAATGATTTAACCTTCTAACCTGTTCCTACCGTGTACTTGCCTTATGTTCAAAAAATGTTTTCATCCAGTACCTTGATGCACTTCTAATTTGTCTGTTACAAGTGTGTTCTATTTCTGCTTGCTCTTAAAAGGTGCACTGGCTTCATCTGCTGAAAGTACCTTTGTGTTGGGCTGCCTCAGTGTGCAGGGGGAGTGTGAAATTTAATTTGATTTTAAGTTTGTGTGGGTTTGCTTTGCTCGAATTTTGATTTAGCTGAGCCCAACAACTTAACACAAAACACGGGTAGGAAAATTGTATTTCCTATGGTGAGGAATGCAAAAGGGATTAGTTCTTTGGAGTGGCTTGGTTTTGGGCCGAGGGGTACTTGAAGTATTTTGCTATGCTTTATTTTTTAACCCTTTGCTGAGCAAGGGCTTGATCCTGCTCTCCATGAAGTCAAAGAGAAGTTTCCCACCATGGGAACAACATAGGGCCTGACATAGGTAATGAACCCCAAATCTGGGTGGCTTTTATGTGGCTGATTGTTCCTGCCAGCATTCCTCACAACTGTGTGTGTGACGCGTGCTCCCTTGATAATCTAATGAAGAATGTGTGCAGAGCCAAACATGTATTTTATTTTACAGGGCAGGCTGCATTTTCGGTAGTTTGCCTTTTCTCCTTGCATGCATCTCATTCTTGTGGATGTTCACATGAGCCAGTACTCCTGATAGCTTTTCTGCTTTCCTTCTTGGAATGTTGGTTTTCTTTTCTGCATGTTCAATTACATGTGCACATTCATCTGTCATTAGTTCCTCTCCACTGGAGGATATTTTGCAGAGCTCTTTATGCAGCATTCATAATACTCTCATCCATGATTTGGATTTCTTACTGACAGCAAAAGTTCAATCCTTTTTGCTGCTGTTTTATTCATTTTATAGCTTTATCTAGATAAACTACTTGCGAGTTCTATAGTAGAATTTTAGTAATTTGGTTGAATTTTACCCTTCTAATTCAATTGTACATTGAATTCTGTTCAAATTTATATTTATTTGTACTGGTTTTAGGGCATTTAAAAACGTAAGGTCCTCATTTATCAGGATTTCCCTACTGATTGCATTCTTACATTGTTGTCATAATTCTCACTGGAGTTTTCTGTTGTTGTTGCTCTCACTCTCCTTTGGAAAAATGATTCTCATTGTTTGATTATGCTTGCCAGCTCATTTCTGTTTCAGGAGAAAAAAAATGATGCTTTGAGTTACTGCACTCTATTACCTGTGTTGGTAGTGAGAGTGTTCAAGTCTGGCTGTGGGTGATGAGGAAGATGTACAGAAGCAAACCGCTGTAGCCTCTCCTTGCACCAGCTGCCCTCAAGACTATTTTTGCTAGGATATCCACCATGAGAAAGACGTTGAAAATGCCACCTAAACTCTGTTTATAACATATTTTCTTGTGACCTCGCCACAGGCATGAGAGGAAGAATTCAGACCTATCTGGGTTTCTCTCCTGCATCTTTGGAAGAGCGCAGTGCCTGCCTGGCACTCTTAGGGAAGTTAAAAACTCGGCCTTTCCACAACAAGTATGTCTGGGGCCTCAGTTCCTACTCTTTATTTCAAACACACAGCACAAGACTACTGGAGTAAAAACCTTCTGGTTTGGATATGTTTTCATGACAATATCCTGAAATGCAGTCTCTAACACTTGGCATAAGTGCCAGAGAAGAAGCTAAGCCAATAACTTATTTCTTTTACTAATAACTCATCTGGCTGTTGAGCCTAGGTTGAGTTTGGCTCCTGCTCTGCCCTTTAGCAGCTTTTTCGTAAACAGGCTTTTCTTATCTTCATAGGTCAGGGTTTGACATTCCCGCTCTGCAATAAATTACACCTTTGTCTTCAGTACCATGCTAATGCCTGGATTTAGTGACAAAAGGAGGGGATTTGAGCTCAACTTTTTATCTTGGAGAGCTTTACCTTTCCCATTACTCAGGATCCACTTGAAACTTCTTTCTCTCTGTCCTCTTTAGTGCCTTTACTGAGAGGAGAGCAGAGTGAAACAAATTCATTTCCCCTCTTTGTAAATCTATGTTTTAGTCTACCTTCTTAAGTTTTGGGGGTTAATTTTAATTAAATTTAAAGCTAAAATGTGGAAGGGTCACAAGATCACTCATGTAAGAAATGTATCCATAGAAGCGAATGGCCTCTCTACACTGAGGGAGATTATTAGTAAGAGGCGAATTTACTAAAGAAATTCTAGGATCAGGCCCATGATACGGAATTTGATTTAATTCACTCATACATAATGATTACCCACAGCTCTGAGCAGATGTAGTAATGACTACAATTACTTGCAGATCATTTTTTACTATGATTAAATCTGTACATTATATTATTCTTGAGGCAGCAGTTTTTAATATTCAGTTTGCTCCCCTCCCTCATCAACATTGACTGTACACAAGCTTAGAGGCAAATCCCCAGTTCAGCAATGAATAGCTTTTTGACAGGAGCAAGTGTTGGTTTGTGTTGGAGTCCTTTGGTGTATGCATCTAGTGCTCCAAGTTCAGCTTTGGAGCATTAAAATCACGTGTGTGTCTGTGTGTGTGTTTTCAAATGTATTTCAGTTTGAAATTTTCTCCCCTCCAGCTCCAAGACAGAACGATGGTAAGTGTGCAAATGGAGCTGCCACCTGTGATGTGCCTCAGTGACCAAGGACTGGAGCAACGGAGTGACCAGCAGCCTGACCTAGAAGCCTGATCATCCCTTAGGAGCTTTCAGCTGACTCAGGTTGGTTTTGCTGCAGCCAGCAGGTTTCTGCCTTGCACTCTTGGTCCTGCCCGAGTCTCTTTGCGTAAGCCTCGGGAAGCCTGCAGACTGCCTTCTGATTTGTCCTTTTGTGGCATCAAGGTAGAGGTTAATTTGAGAGCAGAAAGGCTTGAATTGTGTAAGGGAATGCTGGGGATTTGCAAAAGGTCTTGTGCTGGGGGGCATATGAGAGAACAGGACTGTTTGAGCAGGGCGTTTGCCAAATGTTTGCCATTTGTGTGTGATATTTGTCTCAGCTTTTAGACTAAGCACAGCAGATATTGTAAATAGATTTAATGGAGATAAATATAACTCAACATTTAAAAGTCACTTTATAAGCTTGATTGTTCTATTTTTGGTAAAAAAGTCTTTTTGATAATTGGAGACAAGGCCGGAGAAAATCAGAAGGATATTGTTGTCTGTGGACTAGCTGAAGATATTCTAATTAAGAGAACAAATTTCATCAGCCACCTCCTCCCTCAATATTTCCATTTCAGCGAAATGAGACTTGTCAAAAAATACTCACCACTCTTGACTGTGGTTCTTTATCCACCTAGGGAGGATCACTGCATCAAACAAAGGCATCTGTCACAGTTCTTGTCATCTTTGTTTGTTTCTGGATTTATTTTTCTGATGAAAGCCATGACAAAACCTCTGATTATGATGAGGCAATTTTTAAAAGCAATGAATTGTGGTTGGGAGGTGAAAAGTTGTTTTTCCTGTAGAATTTCTACTCAGCTGAGTGACCAGGAAAGAACCTGTTAAGGAACATTTTGTTTCATGTTGCTTCATGACTAATAGTCTTGATTTCTAGGTTGCAGTAAATTTTAGAAATGCTTTTGATTGCAGGAGATGACCTAAAACAAAATTCTGGAAAATTGCTACCCATAAACACTTCCTGTTGCAAACCCCATAATTTTAAACCATTGCATTGCCCTTAGGGCACTGTGATAAAAGAGCAGAAAGAGAAAAAAGAAAAAAAAAAAAGACTGATTCACAGTGAAATGCCAAACTGTATGTGTAGAAATCAATTCTTTGCAAAAAGCAGCTGAAAGGAGTGTCACTACTCTTTACAATTATATTTATCTTAACAATTAGCTGCAGTAACACTCAGGAGCAGTGGACTCTGCGCTGATTACAAGAAAATGAAACATGTTGCTCGATGTGGGTGAATGATGTTCTGCAGTGACAGGCTGATGTCTTCAGATTGAACAAAGTCCCCTGTGCTTTATAAGCTGGCCTCTGGTCAGAAAGGGTTACTGTGATCCGCAGTGTCTCGAGGTGTGCTAATAGCAAGGTGGGTAAGAGCTGACATGATACTCAGGGTTTGGTTTTATAAAAAGTCATTGACCACTTTAAGGGACACTCTTAGCACTTTAGGCATAACTGCAAACCTGGAGGCCATCTGTCATAAAGATTATTACTAGGTGGTTAAGCACTTGAAAGGCTACCACTTGATGCAAGACCTTCCCTATAAAAGCTTGGCTATAGGTCGGTAATTTGCCAATATTCCTGGGTCAGGAGAAAGCAGCTTAAGATCAGAAATAATAATAGAACATTTTAAAGCTGACAGTACAATGCCAGAAATGGGGGAAGTATTAATAATTTTCATGATAAAAAGACCCTATCAGGTTTAGGGGGAGGAAAAGAGTCACAAAGGAATCTAGCTGAAGATTTGAAGAGATACTTCAAAGGGCTTCATTAATATAAAAGGAAAGATTATCCCAAGAACAAAAGAATAGGAGAGGAGTTTGCAGGTATAAACCCAGCAAAAGAATTATAATCATGTCATACATGGAGGTGTTTGAGTGAAAAAGCTAAAGAGAAATTAAAACAAAGCTACCTTTAAACTTTTCAAACCAATAACATCATTAAGGATATCCACCAAAAGTTAGGATGAGGATTTTTATGGAATGCTGCTGTAAAACTAAATTTTGAACACAAATGCAGTGCTGGCACGAGGAAGGATGAGAAAAGCATCAGAGAACTTACAACCATTTTCATACACAACCTAGGGCCAAGTTCTTCAGTTCTTTGGGAATGTCACTGCTTTTGTGAGACAACAGCAACTGTGATTTCTTCTTCTAGGGCTTAGAGTGTAGTCCAAGAGCTTAATAAAACAACGTGAAGGAAAGCTCATTTGCTTGACTTTGTATGCAAGTTCACATTTGAAACTGAAGAGCAAACAGTGCCATGAGATACCCATTGTGGCTCATGAATGGAAAATGAATTATGTTGTTCAAGTATCATGTTCACTTGCATATTTCCACGTTGCAAAACAATGGCTTACAAAATACTGCACGCAGCATGCCTATAATTTTGGGTTGGAGTTGAAGGGCAATTTAGTAATATTTTGCCCAAAGGCTCCAAGCAGCATTGACACAGTTTTGGCCCCTTGTGATGATCCCTTTTTGAAGACACAATAATGACCTGGTTTATGTCCCAGGGAGCTTACAATCTAATTGAAGATCCAAGAAAGCTGATGACAAACAGGAAGGGAAGAAATAGATGAAGGGGAAAGGATAATATCCATTTAACTACTGGTAGCAACTGTACCTGTCCTCTCTAGTGCTGTGCTTCTATTCAAGCACTGTTCAATGCCTGTGACATCCCTGCTACAGCAACAACATCTATTAATTTGGAGGCTCAGCAGCTTGGGTTGACTGGGCTCTTCAGTTGGTCTGGATGGCTAGAATTTCTTTTGGATTGAGGGAAAAGTGTGTATCCAGCTTTCTGCTGCACGTACCTTAGTTTTTAGACGCTTTATTCAGTGCCACAGGAGAAGGGTATGGGTGAGCTGTAGCCCAAAGTGTTGAGGCTCTGCTGCTGTCAGATCCTGGGCCACTGCCAGTGTGGCTGGTGGGAAGGAGCTGCTCGAGACGATGTTTGCCCTTGGATGGAGGGGGAGGTTCTTCTTCCCAAGCTGCTGGGAGTCCAATGCAAAAGCTGGTTCATTTCTCCCAGGAGAAGGCAAAGGCTGTCCTGTCTGCAGAATTTAGGTTAAGAAAATATCCTTCTGGAAAAAATGAGCAGTTCTGTTGAGCAGAGCCTGTTAATTGACTTATTTTCCCAGCATGACCACATTTTTAGAGAGAGATGCTTTTTTACCCACATACATCTCACTGGCAGCACTTGTAAATAAGTTTGAGCTATTTTTCTCCATCAACATCCTGATTTCTGTGCAGGCTCTTTTCATGTCTTGATTATTTTAGCCCACTGTTCATTGTTTGCAGAGGTACTCTATACAAACTATTTTTAATTGACTATCCAAATGAATTACTGTTGCTGATTTGGTTACACTAAACCCTGTTCTGTTATCAAACAAATTTGCTGTCAAATGAAAGATCAATGATGTTATACTATGTCCCACTTCATGGATTAAAAAGGGTATTTATTCTAATTAAACTATCATGAAAAGCACACAGAATGTTCTAAAAATGGGCAGCACTTATAGTCACAGCTGTTAACAAATGTGGTACAACTGATTCGAGATTAAGATACAAAGGAAGAGCAATTAGAATTCAATAAATTAAATAAGATTTTAGGACCAAGGTTACAGTAAAAGACAATAGTTTTAAACCTACCTATGAGAGAAGGTAATTTACTATGTATGACTTAAAAGCATAAAATCTTTCAATGACGCAGTTCTGGATTAACCACGCAAAATGATGGTGATGGTGATTGCCATTTTAAATGGTTCTGAAGAGGGACATGTCTTGGGTACTTTTTTTTTGCTCTTGTGAGTAAATGCGTAGGTAAGAGGTCTTCCCAGACTAGAATGCATGGCTATCAATCATTTGTATTCAGCGCAGACAGTCCTGCTCACCTGCCATGGCAGAAAGTGCATTTATTCCTTTTCTGAGCAAGCTGCAACAAGATCTTTCTTTCGTTGTGGGTTGGAGGCTTACTGTGTTACTACTGAACTTTTTTTTTCTTTTTTTACATTTGAATTGTAAGGAAACAGAAAATACTTAGTTGGTTTAACTTGGTCTCACAGTACACCAGACAGAGCTGTACATTCTTTAGGCTTTCTTAGCTTTACACACAGTCAGATAAGTTTTGGCTCCTTCTGTCTAATGCTGTTTCCTCTAATGGTTGAAGAAATGGAACATTATACTACCTAACGTGTGGGGGTCACATTAATCACAGAAAATTCTTTTAATGTCTCAGAAGTAACTGTCAAACTGGACATACTGAATCTATTTAAACTAAAGCATGCCATTTTTTATCTACAGTGATCTTTAATTCACATAAAAGGGTCAAGAAAATGTGATTAAGTGACAGTTTTAAAATGTACTATAATATTAAATGGCTTGATTAAGTGACAACTATAAAATGTAATACAATATTAAGTATCTGGCTGTGTCCCAAAAGAACTTTAAAGTATTTTGAATGGTTTGGGAATTCTCTAGCCCATCATGAGTTACAAAAGAGCATTTTTATTAAACATAAACAGGTGAACTCAGGAGAAAACCCAACAGGTAATGTCTTGTCATGGTGCAAATAGTGTCAGTCCTGGCTTCAAATTAACATGACTGCCTTTCCAAACAAGATCCAAAGGAAACAAATAGAAGTCCTTCTAATGGTGCCTCCCTCATGAGAACACAGGAACAAAGAACCCTCTGACTAAAGATGTGCACAGAATAGTCCAGTGGGTCAAGTAAACACTTCTGTGTTGTGTTAAATTAAATAAGAAAAGTTCATATGTTACTACCCTAGCTTTCCAAGTCAGAAGTATCTGTACAGTGATGTGCTTATCACTCAGGGGAGTAAAACCCTCAGAGATCTGCAAATTCCTATTTGCCCTGCACTTTGTTAGGAACCTGCATGCGCCACTGGGCTTGAAAGAGAAAATTGAAGTGAGGAAAGTGCTTTAAAGGGTGCAACTTGATCAGGATATAACCTCTGTGATTGTAAAAAACCTACTCTTTGGAAAGAAAAGAAGGGCGATCAGCGGGGAGAATGTGGCTTTTCAGCAGGTTTATGGAGAGCTGCATTTAGTGGTTACCATGCTGGAGAAGCCAAGAGAAGATGTGTTGCTCTCTAGTTCACTCTCCAGAGTGTGGAGCACTGAAAGCAGACCTGGTGTGCAAAGCTTTGAGACGTTTTGGGGTCACCTCTGTGAGGAAATGTCGTCACCAGTGCTCTCTGTGTGAGCATGAACAGGCTTGCCTGAACTGGGGAATTCTGTTGTCCCAGCTCTTTGTACCAGATTTAGCTTTTAGCTGTCTCTTTTCAAGCACAAACTGATGGTTTCACTTGTGGGCTTGACGCTGTTTGGTGTTTTAAATTCCCTTGGAATTTTAGTTTCACAGCTTTTCCCTAGGTGAAGGTGGGAAATTTGCTGAATTTGAGCATGGGCATTTTGAAATTCTAAATCTGTAACACATCTAGTCATTCACTTTCAGCTGTTCTTGGTGTTCCCCGGGTTTCCCTGAAAGCATTCAAATAGATGTAGAGCTCAGCAGTTCTCATGCTGAGACACTTGGAGCAGATTTTGAGGGGTCTGGGGTGGATTGATAGGGAATGTCCACACGCAGGGTCATGGAGTTTTCTTGTTAATGTCAAATGGCATCCAGTTCTGGGTTACTAGGAACTCCAGCCCCTCTGGTGAGCTTCTTCGCATGCGTCTAATGTGTGGCTCAGGGTGTACAACCCCTCACTCTTCTACATGGATTTGTATACAGAGCGCAGATGAATGAAGCAAAACACTCCCATACTGTGCTGGTTCTGGCCAGTTCTGGAGTTTTCAAGTCAGGTGCTAAACCAGTTTTAGCACACATTTTCCAATTCCTTCGTGCTGAGCAGTGCCTTTTGCATTTTCTCGGGGCTATGTGGAGAACGGGTATGGTTTCCCTTTAAATATTGGGAGCCACTCTGGAGCAGCAGCAGTACCTGTCACAGATGAAAATACTATAACTATGTTTCTTTGTAATCCATTTATTGGTTTATGGACCCCAGATCCTCAGGAGAGGGACACAAATCCACATAATGTTCTTACATGCTGGCTTTTGCATTTGGATCTCTGATGTAGCTGACAGATGTGCAAAATCCCATCTAGCCTGATATCTCCCTTCTGACTACATAATCCTTGGAGATCGAGAACACACATCATTCCAGTTAAAGCCTTGAATCCAGGCTAATAAGTTTCTCTCCTGACCTGCTGGTTTCAGATGCCATCCTATGAATTGGGCTTCTTTAATATTATCCTTAGTAAGTTCAGGACAACACATAAACTTTGCTATTTCCTAAACCGAGTAATTAAATGACTTGTCAGCTCAGTAAGTGATAAAGCATAAATGAGACTTAAAGCACCAACCACTCTGCTCCAAAACCTTAAATACAAAGTTTTATGTTACTGATCTGAGAAGCAAAGGAATTGTCACAGCAGATGAGGTGTGAGATCTGTCAAGACCTCTATGGCTTCTTTAGAAATGTCCAAAAGCAGAGGATCCAGAAAAGGATCTAGGATGTTAAAATTTTGGTCTCTGCCAGTCAGCACTGCGTTTCAGTTTTAAAATCTAACTATTTTCCTTGTAAGACGAAAGCCCGTGCTTTGTCCTGGAGTCTCAGAAACACCAGCAGAGAAATTCCAATCTGATGATTCTGCAGCAGGCACAGTTACCTCTGGAGGCTGAGCTCCTGGGTAGGGTAACTCCTCAAATGTTTGCAATTAAACACGTCACAATTTGTATGTTAGAGACAAGGTAGTTGGCTTGTGGGGGTAGGAGCCACCCTGAATATTCAGCACCTGCACTGTAATGTTAGCACGGATAAATATTATATTGGAGTGGAATTGTTTCTGACCTTAAAAAAAAAAACCAAAACCAAACAGACCAAAAAGAACACAAGGAGATTTCAGCAACTGTGCTACTCCTAAGTAAAAAAAAAAATAATAAAACAAAAACAAAAAAAAAAGAAAAAAAAAGAAAAAAAAGAAAACTAGAAAACCAGTTGTTTCCAGTTCTCCTTAAAGGAAGAACCCATACTTCAGCTGAGATGAACGGTTTAGAAATGCTTGAACCAAATACACTAAGAGTATATATATTTTTTTTTTTGGAGGGGGGGGG
>WBMY01008416.1:218407-251524 GCA_013397315.1 Donacobius atricapilla
CACAGATATTAGAAAATGCTGCAGTCACACTGGTGGTGTTCTGTGGGCTCTTTTCCATCATCAGCTGATTTTCTCTGAGGTGCTTTACCCACTGAGGGAGAAATCGGATTTCTGACGCTCTGGTTCATTTTCACACACTCTCTCCACCTCTGTGGTCCTTGTGGAGATATAGGTGGTCCTGTAGGAGAATAGCTGCTTGCTCCAGGACCCACTGGAGCTAATCTCAGCATTTCAAAAGGTAAAAGATCCATCTAGGTGGCTCATTCTGGATTTTATGGCCAGCTAAGTGATTGCAGCTTGTGAAGAAACAGCATGAAGGTGAAGAAAGAAGCCAGCAGAGCACAGCTCTATTCAGGACTGGGATTCCTGAGGATTACAAGGGAGGGTGAGGACAGGATCCATGTGTTGGGGCTGATTCCCATTAGGTGAGATTCTGCTAGGAATTACCGAGCTGTTCTGACGGTGCAGTGTTGTGCGCGCTTCCGTATGGGAAAGCAACCCAGCCTGCTCCTTTTGCAGCTGATGACACATTTGTTGGTAGCATATGCACAGCCTGGGTGTTTGCTTTCACGATGAATCCAGGCAGTGAGTAAACACCTACCAAGTAATAGCCACCCCCACCTTCTTCCAATCAAATAGCTGTCACTTGGGTCTTGCATTTTTTTTTTCTAGGCTAACTAGGATGATGTTGAAAATATGAGCTCCTATCCTTGAGTAATTTTGAAGCAAATTGAAATCCATGCTGGGAACCTGATGTGCTTGCTTTAGCTGACTTGTTAGCAGCATATAAATTATTTTAATTACAGCTTGTGTATGATGCTCTGCAAGACTTGATCCTGCAATGCTATACAGACCAAGTGCTTGAGATTCGCTTGCAGGGTGATGCTTCCAGGTTTGTGTGAGCCTTTGAAACTGAATTGAGCTGGAGTAGCCTGAGCCGAAATCTTTTGAACTGAAGGGGAAAAGCAATCAATCGGCTTGGGTTTAGACTGAGGGATTTGTTTTGACTAAGTCCATCTTCTCCTTCAGTACTTTTCTGGTTTCTATTTTATGTATTCTGAGCTCAAATGGATCTGACAAATTCTTTTTGCCAATATTCTTCCTCTGTGAATTGACTGTTTCAAACATGAGGGATATTTTTTCTAACTGGCTGCATAAGTCACCTGCTGGTGTTTCTATTCTGTCATTGGTTGTGTAGAAATATTCTTCCAAAGTAAATAACGGCATTTGCTTTAACATTTGTTTTCTGCAAACACTTGTGCCAGGAAACCAGATTGTATGGCTGAAGTGAATGAATATTTTTATCTGCATTAGTCATCCGAATCTAATTTTAAATCTCTAAGGAAGAGAGAGGTGGGAGTTCGCCTGATTTGTGCTAATCTTAGTTGAAGATGTATGTTAGTGCTCCAAAGTCAGATCCTTTTAGTACCCTGCTTAATAATGAATAAATGAGCTAAAACATGGTTTGAAAAGATTTTTACATTGGCAGTAACAATTTTTTTTTGGTATATTTTTACTGTGTTTTATTTCTTTTTACTTCTTGTGGGTGCTATCGGCCAAGGTTGCTGAAATGACGGTGGTTGCTTTATTAAAATAATAGAGGCTGAGGTTTTCAAAGGGACACAAGAAAAGAAGCACCTCCCATTGAAATTCTATGGAGTAACCTGTATTGTCAGGATCTTGCATTATAGTCTGTTTTGTGAATGCATTTTTGAGGCTGTGTTGTACTGCAGACATAAATATTTATAGCTGGGGCTGTGATCCTGCCTTTGCTTATGCATGTGTCTGACTTAAACACATGTGAGCATTCCCCTTGGCTCCAATAGGGCTATTTGCATTCATAAAACTGAGGATGCATCTGGTATTTTTTCATGGAATTGTTAATAATTCTAGCGTGTGAAACAGCAGATGCATTTTTGTGAGAGAAAAACGACACCTCTACCCGGGAAGATATGGTTCTGTATCAGCTTATGCTTCTATAACCTTCACTTTTTTACTCCCAGGACAGGAAACCTGAGCTGCCACACCTCCTCGGACACGCTGACCATCTATCCATTCCTTCCTATGAATTTTTTATAACTGCTTGTCTTTGTAAGTTACAAAGCAAAGAGACAGATGCAAAGTTGGCCATCAGTTTTCTAATGGAGCGAGAGCATAATTAATCAGAAATAACACCTAAGAATAACTGGTGCAGAAGAGTATTTCCCAGGGAGGGAACGCAGCCTCCTTGGGATGTAAGTCAACTTGTATTAATCACATGCTAAGATTAGTGACAGTTTGCCTTTGCAACCTTTTGGATTTGTTAGCCAGCAACTTTCAAGCTAATTATTCAGATTTGTGCGGGTTTTGATTTTTGGTAAGGGTGAATGGAATATTAGGCCAGTGATCAAAAGTCATTGAGTCAAACAGAAATGCTGGAAAACAATTCTGACGGTGATGAAAGACAAATTATTTGAATGGAGACAGGGAAGGAGCATCACTAGAACAGCAAGTGCTGTGTCCCCTTGACAGCTCTGACAGGATTATTAATGTACTGCAAGCAGGCATCAGGGCTGAGCCGGGGTGTGAAAACTGTGCCATGTTTACTGCCATTAGTGAATGGCACTAAATGGGGTCATAACTTTCACTTCAGACTCTTGCAAAAGATCTCCTTTGGAACTTGTATGGCTGAGAATGGTCTCAAACCTGGAGCTGTTCTAATTACTTTTTTACTGGCTCTGTGGCGATGCCATAAATAAACCCAAGAACATGCCAGTGTGCTGATGATAAAGTTTTTGTGACTCGGGTGTTGTGTCTAATGGGAGCAGCCTTGTGTTATTCATTGTTTGTCCCACAGTATCCCTAGCAGAGATATAAGAGATAAGGCAATAGGATGGACAATCAGACCTTATCACACTTTGCTTTTTTTTATAACACCTTTTTCTCAGAAGATTTTAGTTATGGTTTTGACTGTTATTCACAGCGTTAACAAGTGCTTATAGGTAAGTGTGTGTTTTGAGCTGTTTTCTGAAAATAAAACAAAAGAAAGCCTTAAGCACATGCTTGAGTGCTTTCCTGAACCCAGGCCTAAGACAGGTTTGATTAGAAAAAGATGATGCTTTGCCCACATATATAGTAGTGCTTTTGTTTCCTCCTGAACAGTGAGCTGGACATTTGGACTTGGTTCACTTGGTGCTAATGATACACGACCCTGCAGGCTGTGGTCTCAGCTGGCTTCCATTTTGGGTTTGCAATTTCCTCAGCAAATTTTCTAATGGCTTTTTGAGTTGGTGATGAAATCTTATTTCTCTCTGTACCAATCTGAATGTGACTGCTGGCCATGGAGAGATCAGCATGTAAGGGGAGATCGTGCCTTTTTCTGCCGGTTGTGGGGCTGCAAAGGACAGCTTGGACGTGGGCATGTTTTTGAACTCTTCTGATCTACTCCTCCTTAGGAGAACCTTCTTTTTTGCACTTCCTTAAAAAAATCCCACGAGGAGACCTCCTTTGCTGTGAGCTCCTGGCTGTCCAGGAGTCACCTTCCTCTAGCTGCTTATCATCCAGCAGAGTATTCCATTTCCTCTGTGGCAGTTTTTGTGTTGCCTGCCTTGTTTTCACAGGAGTCCTGCCACCGACTTTCCCAGCTGCCTGGGGGCTCTGCTGTGGCGCAGTTAATGCTGTCATTCACTTCTGCCTGTACACAACTGGGCACCTCCCAGTCTTTTCAGAAGAGCTTATTTCCTACCATCCACCACAATGAGGTGTGTAGTACTTACGAATTTGGATTAAAGTCCATGTGTAGGACATGTTGGACAGTGTTCCTATGAGCCATACTTTTGCCAATACTGGTAGGAACATTTTCCTGGGTGCTAGAGAGTGCTAAATTGTCAGGAAAAAATAACTCTCTTCCCTATGCTGAATTGGTTGTGCCTAAGAGAAACTGTTTAACTGAAGCATGTTTTTTTTTCCCCTGTTTAATTTGATCCAGGGATCTTGCTGGTTCTCCAGCTGGTTGGGTGGTGGTGGGAGATTACTTGAGCCAGAACTGAATTTCTACTCTAGAACCCAAATTGTCAGTCCTTTTTAAAAACCCATTAGACACTGAAGTTGCACAAATTGTTTTTCTTTAGACAAGTCTCTGTTCCTACCTTAAAGAGGGAGTGTGTCTGCTTTGAATTACTGTTGTAACCACCAAAGAAAGTTTTGGGTTCCTGTACACGTAGGCCAGAACTAATAAGAGCCACGAGCCTTCTTTGGGCTACCCTGATTTTCCCCAGTTGAAGGCTGTCTGATTTTGAGAATCTCTTACCTTTTCTTCTTTGACTCAGACCACCTGATTCTCTACATCTGAACAAATTCTGAGTCGTGTTCACGCTCTCCCCATTTCTCCTTTGCATCTGGTGCTTGCTGGAATAAGCAGTTGATGAACTGTGGCACAATGAGTGTACAGATGTTCTCTCAGCACGCCAGCTGCACTTAGGATCCTCCTCCCCATAACTGTATATCTTGCACCTTTACTATACTTGAGATTACTTGTAGCTGTTGAGTCTGGTTTTATGTGGGAGAGCTCCTGTTGTGTAACTGAGGTTCACGTCAGCTCCCTGAGTTTTTTCTCCTTAGGTTAGCAGTGCTTCACAGATTTCTCTCCAAACAGGGAACCTCTACAAGATCATGAAACACTTTGCAGTGGGCATTAGGAAAATGGAAGAGTTGAGGCTTTGATTCAATTCTTTATTTGCCCTCCACTTGTGTATGAAAACAGATGCCATCCACGGCACATACTTACAGAAATATTCACCCTGTTAATACCCTGGTATTCATTTTCACAGCAAAATATTCTAGGCTTTTTATACGCAAACCCCCTAGGAACTAATTTTCTCCTTAGAATTATTTGACACGCTCATCAGTTGTGCAATGGTTTTCTTAAATGGGTTTTTTTTTAAATGTAATTTCTCTCTGGATTTTTATACCACAAGAGGTAGCCAAAGATCAGGTATTAATTTCCACCCAAGAATGTTTGTTTATATCTTCCAGATAAATTAAAATATGATTCAGTGCATCATCAGGCTGTAAATTACAATACTAGGGAATGCTAATGGTTTTATAGAAGCCAGGACCAAAATTTATATGAAGACTGTTGATCTGTTTGGGAGTGTTATGTTAGGCTCATCAATTTTCTTCGGGCTGACCTAATAATTACCTTCATCAAGGCAAGGCTTGTATGCCTTAAATTCCTACTTGCTTTGTTAGTTCATACTCTAATCTGGTTTTGCCAGCACTTCCAATACAGCTGTGTTTGGGGCGGGGGGAGTGAAAATAGGACAGTTTTGCTTCTTAGATGAAACTTTTAAGGCTCAGGGGCTTTTCTGGTGGGGGGAGCACGAGTGGAGGAATCCTTAAAAAAGCCCTCACAGGAGGAATTTAATTTTAATGCTGTTGCAATAGTACAGACTAGTTCTCCTGAGCTGTGTTTAATTCAGCTGTTGTGGCATTAAAGCACTGGAGATGCTGAAGCCCAAACTCCTGGATGTAGTTCAGACTCCACATGGGTGTCACTGAATTTCAGGCCACTGTGCCCTAACTTTCCTATTTTCTGAAATTCCACTGTCCTGGTCCATTTTGCTTGCCTTGTGCTGGAGTCAGAGTTTCCACCCTTTCCTTTGGAAGGAGACACTGTGTTTGGTCACAGGCAAGGCACATGTGGCAGGGGAAGCTAAGGTACTTCATCATCCCTAGCTGCTGATGAGGGGCAGATCACCTTCACAGGACAGCTGAGGGGTTTTGTCCAGGAAGCTGGAAAAGATTTCTCAATCTAATTTATAATTTGTGGATGTTCACAGTCATGATTGCTAAAACCTAGTTATTAATTTCAATTTAAAAAGTTCAAGACCACGTACAGTGGGATTTTTTTTTTTAAGATCTCCAAGGATGGAGATGGTGCAAATTTCTGGGCAGCCTGCTACCGTTTAACCACAATTACGGTAGTAATGTTTTTATTATGTTTGAATGGAGCTTTCTGTAATTCAGATTGTGCTGGTTGCCTCTTGAGCACCTCTGAGAAGAGCCTGTCTCCATATTCTTTTCATCTAAAATCCCCATCAGATATTTATGCACATGGATATGACGCTGAGTCTTCTCCAGCCTGTGCAACCCAAACTGCCCCAAGCCTCTTTCCATGAGGGATGCTCCAGTCCCTTAATCACTGCAGTCGTTCTTCACTGGATTTCTTCCTGTATGTCTATGCCTGTCATGCACTGGGGAAGACAAATCCATTTCCTACAATATCTACGTCGATGTGCGTAAATTAAAAATCGCACATCGGAAAGACCACCAGACCTCTGCTTTCCAAGTAAGGCACCCTGTGTTTTCCTGGGTGTATTCCCAGGGAAGAGATCATGAGCACTGCTGCCTTCACTTGTGTCCTGGCTGCAGTGAAGCATGGGAGTCTCCCTTCCCTCCTGCGCAGCAATGTTGGCTGCAGATTAAGTGGCCTTTTTGAGCGTAACCCAGAGTATGTTAGATGTAAAAACCCTGGGCAGAGTGCAATGAAAGTGGAAAAAAGCTGCTAACATAAAACCTGCTATATTGAAGCACAGGTAGAGGTTAATGCAGGGAATGCTGACCTGTTCTATGTAGTCTGTGAGAATAAGACTAGAAAATTTTGGGAGCATCCACTTGAGTTAAAAGGCATGAAATCATCGAGTCAATTTACATCCTGAGCATCCCCATATCCTGCTGAAGGCAATAGGTTTTTGCCTAAAAAAAAGCTTTAGAATTTTTGCCAAATTGAATCAGTCTCATCTCGCTGATACAGGTTTCCAGCATTCTGCTTTGGGATGCCCTTAAATGTGTCAGGTTTTTGTGATGGTAGGGCCACCAGCAGTGGTGTTCTGTAAATGCTAAGCTGACTCCTGCTGGCTGTCATTTTATTTATTTACATGTTTATTTATTTTTCTGATGAGCAGTCAACACCTAATGGCACATAAAGATGTACTTGCCAAGATTCGGCATGACATGCATCTTGGCAGGTTAAAATGTTTGCCCATTCAGGGGAAGAGCAAGCTTTATGCAAACCCCTTTTCTTTAGGGGCCAGCTGAAAGTGTTTGAATTCAATAACTTGCTTTGCATGGAGCAGGTGATAGCCTAGGTAGATAGATTTGACACAAATCAGCGTGGCTGCCTCATGCCACTGAGCTCGGCTGTGCAGATACTGCGAGTTTCTCCAAATGCTGTTCAAAACCACGGGGGAAAATTCTGGCTGAAAAATCTGTAAAGAGAAGCGCAAAAGACCAACTGTTTTGAAGAGAGAAGGATGACTAACTGGCAAGGAGACCCAGGCTGCTGGGAGAACACAGTATTCACGTGAGGGCTGGCAGCAGCAAACTTTTCCTTATTACCACTCACCCTGGTCTTTCGTTGTTTGAGCTGGAAAGCTGCTGTGAAGAGATGAAGACTCTGCAAAGCACATGTGGTGTCAAGTCTTCATGAACTAAATGTGTCTTTTTATGTTGATCCTGAAGCTAAAAGGGCGTGCTGGAGCAGGAGAGTCCCTTGGGTGTGAGATCCCTTTTACCTCTGGTCAAGACAAAAAGCAGAGCATTCCCTCTCTGTTTTTTTGCAGCCCTGCAAAGGGGAATACCTGGTGGCTGCAAATTTCTGCTTGGCAAAAATGCACGGGGGCTGCCTGGACGTTTATGGGTTGACACATACCCAAACTATATGGAGCAGAAAAAATCAAGTAGAGCCTCAGCAGCCACACTTTCAGAAGGAAAGTGTGTCTGTATGTTTTTCTTCACTCATTTACTGGTATGAGCTCCTCCTAGCTAAATCAGTTTGGATATCTCTCTCCTTTCTCAGACTTTTCAGAGCATATAATTGGTGGTCTCTGTGTCAGTTATTGAGGACAGGACTTGAAAGGAGAAATAACGTTTTTCATTTGGAAATTTTCTTTAATTCCATTTCCCGTAAAGTGGGGTGGAGGGGGGAGAGAGCCTAGAGCCTGCACTGTTGACTGGTTAGTGACCTTCAGCAATTTACATAAGCTATTTCCTCACCTATGGAATGAGGATAATGACACTCTAAAATCTACTTTAAAAAAAATTGCATCAGGGCTAGATACTGTTGAACTACTGCTTTAGTATGAAGAACAAATCTTCAGTGTGGCAGAAAAATTTCTGTGGAGGAAAGTGAATCTTCAAAAATGTGTTACTTATAAAAATCTTTAAATTGAGGCAACAGGGAAAAATTAAAATGCTCTTAAGTATTTTTTCTTCCACTTTTCTTCCCACCACCCCCCAGTGTTTACTTTTCATCATGGAGTTGAAGTGGGTTTTGCTTTTGTCTATAATCTGTTCAACCTCCAAGTTCTCAGCACTGCAGAAGTCTTTATTTATTCTTCGCTCTGGAATTTTTGTTTTAAAGTCATAGAAATGTGCTGGTTCTTGCAGCATGCTGGGAAAGCTTATTTGGCAAAAATCTGTAATTTCAGCCAAACTTGAGATGACAGGACTGGTGGTAAAGTTGTGACTAAAAACTCAACAGAAACCAGACAATTCGAAGCTGGAGTAGATATCTTCTTATTCAAGCTGGCACATAAGAGACGTCATAGCAAAGCAATGTTGCCCAAATTCCAATCGGAGGCATCTGCTGATGCCTCAGCAGGTGGTGTTTGTACCCAATTTGAGAAGGGCCAACTATCGTTAGCCCCTCGTTAGCCTGGCAGTGGTTGTGTTTTCTTAAAATTCAAGCGTTGAAGTCAAGATGTTATGTGAAACTCTTACCTTTCATTAAATCCTGAGGTTCCAGGGCTTTGGAGATCACTTGAGAATGTGAACCCTAAGGGCTCAAAAAACCCCACAAAAAAAGCAGAGAAAAGCGTCGTTTCTTTTTCCCCCTCATTTAAATTATGTGTTTAATAAGGTACTCTTTGAACTATTAAGAAATGCAAAGGATCATTTTTAACACTCAAGGCAGTCTGTTTGGGAATATGTGTGTGTGTATCTGTCACCCCATTGAAATCAATTGTTTACTCTCTTCCCTCCTAACTTTTCTCTGTGTTTGGGTAAAGCCATCCTGCCCTGCCAAGGGTGACGGGTGTGTGTTTTCTCACTGAGATGTGCATCCCCACATGTCAGGCACAGGAATGATCCCTCCATGTCTCCATTCCAATTCAGTCTCATGGGGGAGCTTCTGTTTCTTCTGGACAAACTGCAACTCATCCCTGCGAGTGCTGACTAGCACTTGGCTCAAGTGAGAGCTGCTCTTGTGCTGCTTTTCTACTTCAAAGTAGCCCCTGAGGTGGCACAGTGCAAGATCACTATCACTACTGTGGAGCATCATCCCAGAGTGGCAATATCAGGTGCTGTGGGAAACCAAATAAAAGCCAATGAACTGCTCTTTCAAGTACTTGGACTTCTTCAAGCGTGTCTAGGCTGCCAGCAGCAGATAGCCAGCTCTCCCAGAGACAGCGCTGTTGAGTTATTCTCTCAGACAATGCTCTTGGCCAAAGCTGTAGGAGCAGCACAGGTGTCTGTTTGGGGGACTCCTGTTGTCTTAGGGAGATGATATGAGCTGCCTTGCCTGGGGATGTCAGGATAAAATCCTACGTACTGTCAGAATATATTTGGGGGCTGTCCCCCTTCAGCTCTATCCCTTTCTCCTGTTGCTTGTAGCATCTCTCCTTGCCAGACTGCTGTGTCCACTAGATGCAGTTAAATGAGATGCCCTCACAGCAGCTTTTCCAGAACCAAAGCATGCCCAAGATTATGATGATAGCTGGCGAGGCTTCATCATCTTCCTGGAAGGGACTGGAGTCCATTCCACGGTGTCTGGGGACACGACAATGTACATGCCTGAGAAATGCAGTAAAAGATCACATCCTGAAATCCCTAAGACCGTTTGGGAAGCAACACTGTTGTTAGAACTGATCGGTGGGATGGCTGCATTTCATGAGCTGCATCTGTAGAGTTTGTTCAACCAGCAGCTTGTGATAACCTGGCTGGTTTTGGTAGGGCTTGGGCAGCCCTTCCAGCATCAGCTGTCCCCATCCTCTTCCCACCTCAATCTTGCTGTTGAGACCAAAGACCTCATTGCCAAATCTATTTTGCCTGCATCCTTGAAATGTCCCTAGCTGTTCCACAGTCTGAAATTGGCCTGGTGTTTTGGCAGCAGGATGTAATGTGCCTAGTGAACTCTTCCTTATGGACACCGCATTTAGAAAGCTAATCTCATTTCCTTCCACACCCTGTGCGGACGATAAGATGCCCTTGTGGTTTTTTTTGTTGTGCAGAAGAATAGAAACCCCATTCAGGTGTTTACCTTGCAGTTTCCTTTCTTCAGGCCGAGATGCTGGTTACATATTACAGACCAGCTCGGAGATAAGCTGT
Organism: Donacobius atricapilla; assembly: GCA_013397315.1. Taxonomy (NCBI): domain Eukaryota; kingdom Metazoa; phylum Chordata; class Aves; order Passeriformes; family Mimidae; genus Donacobius; species Donacobius atricapilla. The sequence goes on from WBMY01008416.1 coordinate 228,773, forward strand.
TGCTACTCTGTTAGTGACTGAATGGCAGAGTTCTGGTGCTCCCCACTGTGTACACACAGTGCTCTGTGTCTGACTGAACTACAGGTGTTTGTTGTCAGAGGGACCCATTTTCTCTCATACGTTTGGAGTCATCCCAGCTAATGGGGCTTTTCAGCAGGGGAGTTGTGCCTGTGGCAGGGATGGATGAGCCTGGACTGGGTCCTCAGACTTCCAGGCAGCCGTGAAGATATTGGGTAATACCACTGGATGCTGACCCTGAAAAAAGGAAAATTTAGGGGTAAGAATGTTTGTTCATCTCTGCTGTGGGTTGGTTTTTTTTTGTTTTGGTGGAGTGTTTTTGTTTCTTGTTTTAGTTTGTGTTGAGTTTCTATTTAGAACTAAACATTTCATTCCCTTGCCTGGACTTGTAAAGTGACATTTAGGTTGTTTTTAAATCTGAAGAAGCTGTCCCTGTATAGCTCGCTTTCACAGTAGGTTTTCTGTAGGTTTCACAAACAAGAGCAAGATTTCCAAAGCTCTGCTGGGTGGGTTTTCAACCAGGATGCTCAGCTTGGTGACTGATCTGCGTGCTGATTTGACTCCAAAAAGCATGTCCCAGATATTGGTAATGACCTCAAAAAAGCTGGGAAATTAGTTGATAGATTCAATTCTGCTCCCTGTGCTGACTACATCTGCAGGTTGCAAAGCACCATCCGTGAGCCAGGGATTATGGAGTATACAGGTAGAGCTCTTCATCCTTCGTGATTTTGAGTGAGGTCATGTTTGACGCGCTGGAAAAAGAAATTCCTTTTTGGTATTGCCAATTCTCCAGTGCACATGAGGTTACTTCTTTTGCGTGTTTTGCTTGTGGGTGTCACGCAGTGATGTGTCACTCTCTCATAAATGAATGTGTATTACGTCTTGCTGGTCATGGACAAGTGCCACAAAATTGAATCATTGGGCAAAAAGGGGAAAAGAGGATATGTCAGCCTGTCAGGATTCCTACTTTTTAAGATTAGTTGGGGTGTTTCCTGTGTTCAGCAAAGACCAAGCTTTCCCCCTGGAAAACAAAATTCCTGGGACCACCTCTGTCACCTCATAGCCGGTGTATAGAAGCAGATTCCCTCCAACCTGTCTGCGGGCGGCCGAGCTGAAATGAAGGGTCTGAACATCCTTTCACAGAGAAGTGCTTTATGGACAGCACACACGTGGCCACACGCACACACTGTCCCCTTTCCATCCCTTTGGGGGCGAGTGGGCAGGGCACGCATGAAATTCTCTGGTTGCATTTGGGATGTGCTGACTGGGTGAGTGGCTGGAGATGAGGTGAATCAGCAGGAGTGGTTGCAGGGAGTCAGCGCTGCGTGCCCTCCTGCTGGGTTTTTATTTGAGCAGCTTGCTGATGACGAGGCACCGCCTTTTGCCTCTCTAAGAAAGCCAACAGTGCAATGCTATCTTATTTTATCGTGCGTTAAACGTGCAGGTTGTTTTATGAATCAGCGCTCGCTTCTCATTCAGTTTGTCAGCAAAGTATAAGCTGCAGTGCAACCTGCGAAATACTTTGCTTTTAGCAAAAGATATCATATTTGTTAACGGGTCTGGACTCCTTTTATAACGTACTGAGTCTTAAACTCATTCCTTTCAAGACCCTGGATTTTTGTAGTCTGTAAGGATTAAAAAAAAAAAAAAATTAAACCTCTATGATGTAAGGAAATAACTTGTGGTTTCTTTACAAATTAATAAGGTCTAAGAAACATTGTATATTTCTTTTTAAAAGCCTGGAATAAAAACCAGAGGAATGTGCTACTGCAGCGATGACCACAGTGGAAGAAAGACTGTTTTTCTCTGTTTTGCTGTGCTAAAACTCTTGGGGCTGGTGCGTTCTAAGGCTGATAACAGCAGCATTGTTTTGGGTTCCTGCTCACAGCCTGGAGCAGTCCCACATGGCTGGGTGCAGAGTAAGTACTGCCTGTGGAGCTGGAACATGAATATGAAGCATGCTAATATCAATTAGACAGTGACCCAGAAATTCTTGGAAGAATGATTTTTCAGCTGTATCCTGTCTCCAGGGCTTACAACCCTAATGGTAGCTCCTCACTGACTCCTATGTAGAAAGCTGGAACAACCGGGGAGTGAGCCAGGGGAAGATGAGAGGGGACAGAGCCGAGATGCTTCTCCCGAGAGAAACAAATCATTCAGGCAAAGGCATAATCAAAGCTCTTGGACAAATAATGAAATAACCATTTCAGTTATATGTGCCTAGGGTTGTATTGGGCCCAAGTGTCATCTAGACAGATGTACTCCCAATTTGCTCTCCATAATAAGTGTTGGATTTTTGAAAATATTTTAATGACATCCGGGCATTTTACTAGGCCTCAAATTCTTGGTAACTTTCTAGGTCGCACAGCCACCTTTACATCATCTGGCCTCCCAACCTCTTCCATTCTTTCAGAGTCTTATGAAGAACATTAAACTTGCAGATGCAATTATTGTATAATAAAGTATTGATTTCCTAAGGAACCCTTTAACATCTGCTTTCATAATTAGCATTTATAAGGCGTCAAAAATTAACCATGTACAGCCTTACCAATTAATTACAAAGCCCTTTTATTTTTGAAATAAGTATCAGTGCCGACGTGCTGAGAAGAGTTGAGCAGCTTGTCTAACTTCTCTGAGTGCCAACATATGATGTGTCTAGATAAGACTAGTGTAAAAGCAGATTATTAAAAGGAAAATTTTGTCTTTTCATATGCCATTTGATAATTGCCTTTATTTACTTATTTCTTTCAGCTACTTGGCATTGTCTTCCTATATGTGTTGTAATATTTTTTCCCCTGGTAATTTCTATTTTCTGCAGCAGTGGCTCCTCTTGAGAGTAGCTCTGGTCAGCTTCGGGCACGAAAGCAAATAAGGCATTTGTTGCTCAATTAGAAGTTTTCTCTTTCAATGGTATAAATCTCAGAGGGATGCTGTGGCTTAGTTTTAGTCCCTCACAGGAGCAAACTCCCTGGCAGGTACTGTCTAATCAAAAGCCTTCCCTCCCCGATTCTCTTGTTGCAGATGAAATCTACAGAAAGAGTTTGCTGCTCCAATTTGGTGCTGAAGACCTGTGGAGGGGCTTTTCTTCTCTAGGTAGATTGGTGGTTCTGCAGCAGTAGCTGGTGTTTTAATGTGTGTGGTCTTCAACTCTCATTAGTTTGGGCTCTGAGTTCCTCTTAACCTGGAGATCTGTTTCTCTCTGTGCCCACTGCTGCCCCACGCCGAGCAGTTTGTTCCCTGTTTCCCCCATAGGTGTTGGTGAGGCGCAGAAAAACATAACTCTTTTTATAGGGTCCTTTTTCATGCTGTCTTTGGACCCTTAAAAAAACCCCAGTTGTGGGATTTTTGGTCTAAAACTGAACCAGAGACAGGCAGTAGTGCCCTCTTCTCTTGGCAAAAGAGAAACCCTGTTTCAAATACCTGCTCAGAAGATTTCACTTGTGTTGAGCAGGATTGAGCTCCATGGCTCAAAGCAACACAAGGAAAGACCTGTATAAAGCATATAAGAGTGGTGTGGGGATTGACAAAATTTGAAGGAGTCTTCTTTGTGTTTCTTGGGCTAATAAAATCATGAGAGTGGAGAAAGACAACACTTTTCATTTATCAGTAATGGGCTGAGTTTGACTCGTGGCAAAGGGATGATGGTGATGACTTTCAGGAGACAGAAATCAAGGGGGTTAAATGTATTAGCTCACTATATCTGACTAGAAAAGGTTGCAAGGAATGCTCCCCAAAAACAGTACAGGAAAGAGAAACTGATAATCCCCAAATTTACAAAATTTAAATTGCAGCTATTGGCTTCCAGGGTGTGTTAGGCTGACAGTTGCCATAAAATCAAAGCTCTGTTGACATTTTGGTCAATAACCATCTCATACTATCCTCTCAAGGTATCCAAATTTGAATTATGCTCAGATACTTTTTAGCACAGGTTTACGCAAATTTTTTTTGCATAATTTCTGATCTTCCAGTATCAATTTTCAGAAAGATTTGAGCAGGGGAAGTGAGGGAATACTCATCATTTGTAGGGGATTTTTTTCTATTTTAAAGGAGCCCAATTATGGTATCATTTCGGTTGAGGAAAACCTTTGTATCATCTTTCATATCTACGGACCAGGACACTGCCTTTTATATAGATTTTAAAATCTGTGTTTAGCTGCAATAGCTCTAAAAGTAGAAACACCAGTGTCTGATGCCCTCCGTGTCTGGTCAGAAGTTTGTTTTCAGAACCAGCCTGTACTGCACCCCTCAGGCTCTGGGTCAACTCAGCTTTCAGAGAGGCAAATTTTCTGTGGCAGGTGGGTGTTTTTTGCTGGTATTCCAAAGAGGCAAAATTCTCTACCAGGGCCTCAGCCTTTTCCTGTTAGTTTGGCTGCATTTCTTGCTGGATAGACACAGTATGAAAGCCTCTGCACCAGGCTTCGATGAGCAAGAGTGACAGAAAATATGCAAGAGTGCCAATCTACCCATTCACTTAGTGACACACACACATAGAGCCTGCTTATCTTGACAATTTTTCCAGCAGGATTGGAGTCTCTGTTGGGTTCACAATCCATTTGGATCCTCAGAGCAGGTATTTTTCTGCCTGCTGTTATCCTGCCAGCTGTGCTGAGCTCAAGAAGAGTATCTCCGAAGACACTGGAGTCTGCTGACACACTTGGAAGAGCCCCAGCATGCCCAAGTATTCCCACATGGAGGTGTTGTAGCTGAGATCTGCACTCCTGTTGGCTCAGGGATCTCTGCTTGAAAATGATCAGTTTCTTGACCGGTTCCTATTTCAGATGAGCATTGAAAAGCAAATGTCCCAAGGGATGTGTGCTGACCCTTGTCCAAGGGCTGATCACACAGGCACGCTGTGGACCAGTTACCGACCTATCCCACGTTCTTCTCTTACTGCAGCACAGATTTCTTTCTCTAGTTTGTGTCATCCACTTCTCTGTGCTTGGTTTGTGACCGGGGAATAGGCAGGCACTTCCTCTGGGTGAGAGCTGGCCATTCCTGGGTGAAAGGCAGGAACGCTGACCTGCGCACGGTGAGCGACAACACCCTCGTTTGTGCTGCTGCTTCAAGCTGTTAGCAGGTCTGGCTGCCAGGATTAGCCCTGCATTCCAGAAAATTCCTTTAAATAAATCACTTGGAAAGTGACTGTGGGCAGGGTGCTCCTCCCTCTGGGTACAGGTAAAGCTCTCAGGGTGGTGCAGTCAAGTTGCTGCATCAAGAGTTGACTCTAGGATGGACACATGCACACACACATGTATTTGTCTTTTTTGGGGTGTGGAAAAGAGGGATTACTTATATTATCTGTTCAGGATTTTTTTCTTTTGAAAGGCCCTTTGTCTGGAAGTATCAGAAAGGAGGAGACAAACTGGTTGCCTTCACGGCCCAATGAGCAAAAAGAAAGCAGTACTCCTGTTACCTGGAGACATTCAAGAAGGCAAGTGCAATTAGTCAGTAGATAATTAAGCTGTACATAATCAGAGTAGTGGAGGCAAGCCACCTTATTCCACAGATGCAGCAGAGCAGAAGCCCTTTTTTAGAAACAGCATGGCAGGGAAGGGAGGGAAGGCAGAAACTGCATGATCAACATTATTTGCACCTCGTCCTCAGCAAACAGAAGCTCCACTGGGGCCTTTTCTTGCAGCCTTCCTCCTGGGAATGCTCTCAAGGGATGGAATATTTCAAAGCTTGTTGTCTTCACTCTGGTCTTGCTGAGGCAAAAGTTTCACTGGTGGAAGCAGCGTGGAGGGGCGTGCTATTTTAGTCCAGTGAGACTTAGGAGTGAGGGTGTTTGGGGAAGGAGCAATGCCCGGGGGGACTGGTGATTGCTCGTGTTCTCCTCCCTGCTCAGGGCTGCCCCGGTGCTTGGTGCAGGTCCCAGAGAGCTGTTCCTCATGGCAAATCCCTGCCAAGCTTACGGGATGGGGTGCCCAGCTAGAGAGGGGCAGTGGAGCTCAGCATTTCCCTCTGCCCAAGGAACCCAGAGCTGCCGGCATCAGGAAGCCCGATGGGTCCATCAGCCTGCTGGCTCTGTGGAGAGGCACACTTCACTTAACCTTCAGGTACATTTATAATTAATGCCTAATTGATTTCCATAATGCAAGATCAACACATTGGCCTCTTCCTGTACATCTCTTCTCACATGAACAGTCCTTACTAACCTTATTTTGTCTTTTCTGTGAGGTTTAACCTCAGGCAAGATTCTTGATGAACTTGCTGCTCATAAAAATATCCAAATGTTCCTAGCATAGATCAAATGCTGGCCTCAGGCCCCTTGATGTTTCTTTTCCAGGAAGGGTGGCTTCTTTTTTTCATAATGTTAGGAGTCTGTGTCTTTTCCAAGACTCAATTTTCTTCCTTGTATCTTCCCCTCTGGGGAAAGGTCATGTTCACTTCACTCAAATTGCCAAATTTTGAAAACGTGGTCTTAGAAAAGTGATCCTGTGTGGGATCACCTCTGACATTTTGCTCGTATCAATGTTGAGATTTTTTCTTCTCTGTGTCTACAGGAGGTTTACCCATTCTGGAGCGGAGATTGGAATATTGTCCCAATCAGCGTGGCCTTGCTAGATTATTTTCAGCAAAACTAGCCCAAATCAAGCTCTCCAAACCTCACATGAGACATTCTTGTTGAACCCAACTAGACATGCCTCAAGAAATAGGTGATCAAAGGAGCCCAGTGGATGCAGTGTCAGCCAACCCTCCTTGACCCTCACTCTGGGGATGAGGGAAGGACTTCCCATCTGAAATGATGGTGTGGCTTTGCCTCATATGTATGAGAGTGAGGACAAATGCAGGAGGTGAAGGGATTTGGAGAAGGACGTTATTAAAGGTGACAGGAAGCAAACAGTCTTGCAGAAAACAAAACAGTTCACAGTGTCAGGGCAGTGGCCACCCTAAGTCTGTTTCTGGTATTTGTCTTTGGCTTTTCAGGCCACGCCTGTGTGTTTCTTCGCAGAACAGGTCTGTGATACAAGACTGTATCATCAAGATGGAAACAACGTGTTTCCATTATCTCTATCTTTTCAAGGCCCGAGGTCCAAGGTCAGGAAACAAAGTCAGCAATGATCTGCAATGCTGCTTCATCTTGTCTTACCATTTATTTTAGTTAAGTGAAGATTGGTTGTTGTTGGAATTTCTGTAGCTGCGCCTAAACAGCAGCACTTTTTACACACCTCTGGCAGTTCAGCACCATAGTTATATGCTGTCTCTGTGCCTTTCTTTTATTTCTGAGAAGAAGGAATCAGTAAAAGGGTCAGTTGTGAGTTGCACTTTTATTTTCTCTTTCTCTTTTAACAATCTACAGTCAGGTGACATCCTTGACCTTCTACCTAATGCCTTTGCAGACAGGACAAATTTTGGTTGTCTGAGGAGAGAGCTGGGCTTTAGAAATCCTGGACAGAAGAGGTGTCCAACATGCTAAAACCCCACAAATTTTTAGAGCAGGTAAAGGGAGAGGACTTTCAAACACACATGTGTGCTGGAGAGAGGAGAAACCAAACCTGTGAAGCTCAGCAGGGAATTCACTCTCAGGAGAGAAGGCCTTTTCCGAGTCGTAGTTACAGTTCTTTGCTACCTGCCGCTATCAAATACTTGGATACTAATGACAAATAGTGATGGATGCTGCTTCCTTGAGGTGGGGGAAAAAAAGCTTTGCTGGTGGATTGGCCTGTTTAGTTAATTTCAAACATCACTTGAATCCTAGTTTCAGTACAAGAGTGTAATTCACTAAAGTCACAGACTCTTTTTTTTGTATATCAAGTGTAATTTGATAACTAAAAAGAACAATTTTCCTGTTGGTGCTTAAAGAGAACCATGAATCCTATATCAAATGCTGTTTTATTCTGTTTGTGTGAGCATTCAGGAACACGTGGGAGCCTCAAGTAGGCATCAGGAACACGTACTGTGAGGTACTGAGGTATGGAAAGTAAAAATAAAATCTTTCCCAGAAGAAGCTTGCGGCCCAAATACATCAGTTTTGAAAATTGGCACATGTATAAAGGAATTCCAAATAAATCTACATAGTAACAAGAAAAAAGGGGCTACTTCAGACAATTAACTACAGGATCTGTGTGATAAATCTTTTATCTGAAATTAGCAATGTGTGTATTGAGTGGATCAAGATGAGCACGCTACTCTTATAGAAAACTTGTACATGCAAAACCTGTCATCTCTTATTAAAAGACAAATGACATTTTGAGGCATTACATAAATAATGGAATCACATGGCCACCTGATCTTGGTTATTTCTTAGTGAAGGGTAAGATATTTCAAACGTCCCTTTATTCTGAATTGTAGGGCTGTAATTCTCCTGAACTGTCAGCACAAGTTGAATGGCTCTGAAGGCTTGGAATGAATTCCTAGCCTGTTTGAAGTCAGTGGGAGTGGTGTGCCTGGCTTAAATGAAGCAAAGGTTTTCAACTTCTGTGCCTGGGGAAGGGGTGCCCCTGGCTCTTGTTTGCTAAAGGAGATGTCCAGTCACTGTCTGGAGAATAGAAATTGTATCTCTGTTTTCATCTATTCATTAGTAAATTCCGCTAAAACAAACAAAAAAAAATGTAGTCTGATGTTCTTAGTTTGGATGACCTGCCCGAGCTGGGCTTGGCCTTTAGGAGGGCGATGCTTTGTGCCGTGAGTGGCAGGATGAATAAAGCTGGATTTTCTCGTTATGCACATCAGCCGTGCTGTCGTGCTGCAATGAGGCCAGCCTGTGTGGCTGCACCTCTGGCTGCTGGTGGGTGTGTGGTCTACCTGGAGCTCTGTGCACACAAACCAGCAGGGGAGGGGACTCTGCTGCTCCCAGGCAGCATTTGCAACTCCTGAGCCTCTGCTGCTCTCTCAGGGGGCAGGTGCTGATTCAGGCATTTCTCATCCATCCAACTGCTTTTCATGAAATTTGTAGGAACTTCCTGATCCCTGAGTTTGGAAGCCCTCTAGCACATCTGGTTGAAGCTGGACAACAGACCAAGAAGGCATTGGTGGGGTTAGGCAGACAGCAGGAAGGCATCATCTCTAGTTTGGCACTGAGTGAGGGGTTAGCAAACTAGAAAAGGCACAAATTATCTCCTTTCCCTTCATTACAAGCACCAGAGAATTTGGTAGGGATCAATCAATTTCATACAGACGTTGATTTAAAACTTTGATTAAATGAGGTAGCCATTCTAAATAAGTTATTTAATGAAGAAGCAGAAAAATTAATAGAAATATAGCGTGGGTGTTGTTAAAGGTACGAAAGACAATCAGTTTCCTGCGCTCTGCAATGGGCAGCAAAAAAATCTTGCTTGAATTCACTCTGTTTGAATGAATTCCGCAGTATTTTGGAATATCTGTTTGGAATACAGGTGGAAGTCAATATCATTTTGTCAGAGTTGGCCGCAGCTGGTCACTGAAGTGAATTGATTTGTTCCTGGTGATACCATATGTGTCTGTGGTCCTCTGTCTTTCAGTGATGATTGAAGGTCTGGACTTAGGAAGAGATCCAAGAATTAATAGAACTTCCCAAATTTATAGCAGCTACTTAGAATGCCCTCCTGCCAGAGTTGGGTGGGTCTGTGTCTCAATTTCTCACCTTTCCCCCTTTGTCTGGAGGGATAGGTGAAGGTGTGTCTTCCCAGAGCTGATAATGCTTGTTTTGGGAATGATTTGCATTAAAAAGTCAATCAATTCAAGTTGAATTTTAATGTGAGGAAGAAGCTGTGAGATCTAGGGCTGGAATTAAACCAGGATTTATAACAAACAGAGAGTTTGGAAATGATCAAAATAAATGAAACAGTTTGTGTTTTAAATGACAGATTCAGATTATACAGACATTAGGCAGTGGCTGAAAATTGCCTGTATGGAGAAATTTCCTTACAATCTTAAACATACTGTGCTATATGCTGGTCTTTGCTTATGAAGTTACATTTGAAATAAGATTGATTTATTCAGTGTAGATTTACATCCAAACAACAAAGATAAGATTCTCCCTTATTTTCAGTATTGGCCTAAACTCCATCTACTCACACCAATTCTAAACCCCATCTTCTCACACCAATTATTGCCTTGACACAGAATCATCTCCTCTGTTATTCTGCCATTTGAAGCAGTTTTCATGTTTCTGTCTCCTTCACCTCCTTTTCTGATAGAAGTGCCATTTGGAAACACAGTTTCTTCTTTCCTCTTGGCTCCCAATGCCATTTTTCTGCTTCTCTCATGAGTTACTTTCAGATGTAGTATTTGAGGTAGAATTACGAAATCAACAAGTAGGATATTCTGAAATGGATCCAAGGACCAGTTGTAGCCGTCTATGCAGGACAAGATGAATCCAGCTAAATGAGGAAGATAAGGAAGCTTGGGGGCTAAATCTAGGGAAGGAAATATGCAACTACTCATTTTGATGGGTGGTCTTAACTTGTCCCTCTAAAAAAGGTCTTTGAGAGTCGGGATAAAGAACTCAGAAGTCTAGAACACCATGACAACCTTCAACAGCAATGTGGTAGTAGGGGGGAATCTGTGAAGAAAAAGAAAGAAATGGTGTGAAACATTCCTGAGTAGTGTTAAAACTAAGGCCATTCCTGCTGCCTTTTAGTCCTTCACGTTGCTTTCTCCAGCTGATAGGTGTTCCACTGAATTTGTTTCATTCCCAAATTCGCAGGATTCTGCAATGACGCTTCCCATGTACCGTGTGCCAAAGGCAGATCAATTTTCATGTTTTCTATAAACTGCACGGTATCGAAAATATATAAGCATGTCAGGTTGATTTTTTCCAAGCATTTTCTTTAGAATAATGAGTTTCTTCTGTGTTTGCATACCACCGTATCTCTCTTTATGTATGGTTTCTTAACATAACACTATAAGCTTTTTTTCCTCTTCACAAATCAATGCTATTGATGGTTTCTCTTTTCACTGTTTTTTCCCTCCTGTTTTAGGGAGCTATCAGCTGTCCCACCCCCCAAAAAAAAACAACCAAAAAAAAACCAACAAAAAACCAACCTTGTGCACGGCAGCATGTTTCTTTCCTCACGTCTTGATATGTTTGCCATTATTCCACAGTAAAGAATTCGTACTCACTGACTTAACCTCTATCTATTTATTAGGAGTACTTCCTATGGGCTATTTAATTCCATGTTTAAAAAACCAATGGTTCGTGATGATAAGCAAATCATTAGAGAAGGTATTTATGTATTTACTGAATTCTTAAAGAGGCATTTCTCAGTTAGAAAAGGAAAATTAATTCATTTTTTGTACCTTTTCTCTTCCATGTTTTCAGAATTTCCAGAATTATTTATTGAGAGAACCTTATGGGGCCTGAACAGGGAAGAAATTGAGACCCTGTCTCTGAACCAAGCTGTTTGCAGTTTCTCCATCACTGGGTAGTTTGTTTCTTTTTTGCTATGTTAGGGCTGGTTTCCAACATTTTATCCCTAATTTAGCACCAAAAGTGCACAGTGGAGTTGGCTTTCCCCAGGCTTTTGTGTGTGTTTTTGCAATGTTGGCATTGGTTTCCTCCCTTGTCTTATAGAGCACTCAAGAAACAAATGCAGCTTGTCCAAAATACACGGACGATAACTACCCCAAACATACACATTTTGCTTTTATTCCCACATATGTTTTGGCAGGGTAAAGAGCTCATTTGGCTTCCTAGATATTTGAGCAAGGAGGGAAACTCTTGTCGTTTCTCCCTTCTATTCTGTGTTTTTTATTTATTCATCATATTGTTCTTTCAACCCGCATAAAGAAACCCCAAGCACTATCACAACTGGCAAAGATTAAAATCAGTGACTAATATCCTTTCTACAATAAACTTTACCAACCCCTAGCACGAGACATAAATAATACAAAAGGCCCTCTCATATTTTGAGGAACTGATATGAAAATTATAATAATTGTTCCACAGTTAATGGTACAAGAACTCAGTAACACTTAAGGACCTCCATACTGGATTTGATTTGCAGCCAGCTGGAGCCTTTCCATTAAACCAGTGTGGTTTAGACTGTGCCCCGAGAAGAGGTGGGTAAAATTTTTGTATTCAGTTTGGACTTTTCCTCCCTTTTGAACTCATTCTTAGCAGCTGAGCGAGAAGCACTTGAAGGGGTAAATAACCACTTGAGTGGTTATGAGATGACATGGTTGCATTAACTCCGTGTTTAGAAAATCTGTCTGTGTTCAGGTCTGTGCCTGGAGCCCTGGGCACAATGCTCTGCTCTTGTAGGGGAGAACGAGCCAGCCACTAACCACCAGCCAAATAATCTAATAATTGCAGCTCTCTGAACACTGGAGCAGACTCAAAGCCTCGAATTAACCAAAAGGAGGTGCTAGGGGGGCAGGTGGAAATAGCCATTGACTTTTCCTCGGGACTGCAATTAGGTGAAAGGATGTTTTCTCCTACTTGGAATGTGGATGATATGAAACAACTGATTAAACCTTGGACCTAAGCACTGCTTTCAGACTGGCTTGTGACCCAATACAGAATCTGATTTAGAGATGGGAAATTAATGAACTTCATATAAATCCAGGCTGGTGAGTTTAGCTGCTCGTTTTGTTTGTTTGTTTGTTCCTTTAATATTAAGTTTTCTCTGCAACGGTAAAATTCAGGAAAACGGTTCAAACTCTGAAATAGAAAGTGTCACAACTGTCAGGTTTGTTGACTCCCTCCACCAGGTGCGAGGTTGGTTGCTGTTGGTGTTCAATTCAGCAGAGAATGCAAATAAAGGAGGAGGTTTTTCAAAGGCTTTTTCTTAGCAGTTGAGCTAATAGTTACACTTGAATAAAAATTAAGACTCGAGCTGGCACAATTTGGAGCTGATGCCAGCGAGATGCAGCAAATGGCCATGTTCCCAGGCTGCTCGGGGCATGATGTCTAGTGGCATATGGAGATGGAGGACTGGAAACACTAAAATAGCCAAAAGAAACCCACGGGGCAGTGGGAAAATAGTGCATGATCCTTATACCCTCTGGGGACTGTGGGTTCACTCTCCCCAGTAAAAAGCTGGAGAGGAGCTGTCTCAAGGACAAGAGATTAACTTCAGATGAGACTTCTCAAGGTTTTTCTTTCTTTTTTCTTTTCTTACAGTCAAGACTCATAATCTCATAGTTTTGGTTCAGAGAAAGGCACCTTTTAACCCTGTGACTTAAAGGAGAATCTTGTTGAACACAAAGTGGAAAGGAATATATAGAAAGTCAGGATTATATGTAATTGATATCTGTTATAAATATACAGATCCATGTAGCTTTGCATTAATATCAATAATTCATTTTCTGCTACCAATGTCAGAATTAGAGGGAACATTCTAACCAATTTCTCTGTTTGTGTGAAGTCTGGAAAAGAGAGAATCTTGCCTCTATTAAATTAGGGGTAAAACTCACTGACTTCAGGGAATTGAGATTTCAGCCTGAGAGGCAATGTTTTGATTAAAAAAAAAAAAAGATAATAATTAAAATAACTTTTGAAGTTTTATCTCTGTAAAAAAGGGGACAGCCAAGAGGCTAGAAATACATCACAGCAGGGCGTGGCTTTTCTGTTATTTATCCAGGTAAAACAATCTTTTAAATAATCTCAAATAAATATGAAGAACCACTCATCTTCTGAAATGAGACACAGTATCTTGTGAGACTTTCATTCCATGAATGAAGCCAGAGCACCCCTTGAGATAACAACTGCAAAGGATACTGATGCACTTTTCTCTTCAGATTCCGCATACAGAGTTAGCTGGTTCTTTGCTTTAAACTTTATTTTAGTTGTTTTATAACTGCAAGGATCTTCCTAAAGCTTTGAAGGGTCCCTTTGCTCTCTCTTGCTTTAGAAGAAAGCATTTTTTAGGGAAAGAAGTTTTAGGCCAGGAGTGTTTTATACAAAAAAAGAACTTCAGTGAAGTTGTAGAAATTGTCTTATTTGTATAGTTGATAGGTAAAAGCTAATGATTGCAAATAGCCGTGACTTTGGAGTCAGGCCCTAGAAACCAGAGAGCTTCAGAAGAGGAGTTTCAGTTCTTGTAGTGCATGCTACCTTTAAATCTTATTTTCCTAATTTTTCTAATGACCACTTTTGCTAGAAACTGCCTTGCAGATTAAATAATCTCATAATCTGCATGAATCCAGGATTTTGTGCTTTATGAAAGATAGCAGCTCTCTTGAGACCTCAAACAAAAATCCTTTGAAAATCCTCCTGCAGAATTGTTGATTAAAGGAATACTCACTTTGAAGTTCATCATACTTGTAGCCTGTGTGAGAATAAGGATAAAATGGGATTTTAACATTCAATAGCAAATTGTTATTTGAGAAAAGAGTCACTTGACAAAACTATTTCATATTCATCATTAGGAATTAAGTTCCCTGAACAAAGCACATTTGTTTCATGGTGTAATAAATAGCTACTGCAAAATATGAGGATTTGACTTAATGGGAACTGCACAGTTAAAATTGCCTCCAAGGAAAGTTGTGCACATGGACAGGCACTCAGAGTCTTCAATGACTCCTTCTCTCTCTTCAATTTGACCTGTTGCAGAGTGATACTGGATAGTTTTCACCAATTTTCCCCCCATTATAGAACTCTATATGCTCACGAAAAAAACAAACATGACTTGAAAGAGAGAGATTTCCCTGTTCTGCCCAGCTGAGTGCTCAGAAAGCTTGCATGGGAGTGTGAAACACTTCTCGTGGATGTTTTAAGTGCTACCATCTGTTTGAATTGTTTTGAAATGTCTTTTTGGGCCAAAGCCTGCCCTTATGAGGGTACAGTTTAACATGAAAGTCTCAGCAGTTTCCCCAAATGTGAATAAGGCAGCAAAACTGAATCCTTTCATGCCTCCCAATCATGCCCTCTTATTTAGCTGCAATAACTGGATCAGAATAGCAGCTCCAAAAATTGAGCCTGTGCTTGTCTTGATGGCTCCTTACAAGTAGTTGCACTGATTTCAAGGATTTTTTCTCCACTGACTCTGATATTGCATTGGGCAACAGCAATGGGTCAAACACAGTTTGTGGGCAAGCACAAAAAAAGTGCCTTTTTAATTTTAACTTTGTCATACTGCTTTCTTTTTCTCCAGTAGCCTAAAAAAAAAAAAAAAAAATGGAAGAAAAGCATGTATGTAAACTGTGTTTTGTTCCCTGGGAACTGTAAAAAGCCCCTCAGAATACTATATAAGGTGATATTATTACTGCCATACCTCAGAATTTATGTCTGTGCTAACAAATACATTTTGAATGAAGTTATTTTGTCAAAGTTTACAGCATTTGGCAATTGCGATTCCTATCCCTTATAAGCCCAACTTTATTTTTAGTTCTTTATACTGTGTTAGTGAAGTTATAATTAGCATATACACAGGAATAGCTAGTTAATTTTTCTCCTGAAACGTCACTTTTTTTTGTATCCCAAATAGTTACTACTTCATAAACTAAATTTTGTACTGTAGATTTCATTTTGATTTACATATCAAAATCAGTGATGTTTTTTCAGCATTGTCTTTTCCTTTTTTCCCCCTCTCCTTTACTATATCCCAAGGGGAAAAAACCCCAAACCAATCCTAAAAGTTAACGTGCAGCTCATATTTGTAACTTTTCCCAGATACTGTTATTCTGAAATGAGGAATTTACTCTAATCACGTTCCACTATAAACCAAATATTACTTTCTTTCGTGATGTATCTAGAGCTGATGTCTACTTAACTACCTGTTTGGGTTTTCCCTGTTTGTCTGGATTTGTTTGCCTTAGAAAAAGAGGAAAAGTAGACCAAGAGAGGTAATCTCAAATTTTTGGCATTCCTGGAAGTGCTATTCATCCCTTGCCAGGGTTCATGCAGCAAGGTTTCAGCTGGGGTAGAGTTAATTTTATTTCCAGTGGCTGTTAGAGGGCAGACTTTGGTAGTGCAGCCTCCTTTTTCACCAGTGTTTGGAGTAAAGTAACATTCCACCGCAGTGGTGTGTGTGTGTGTGTGAAGGAACTTGGATAAGTTTTTAAGCTGCCCTGACACAACGGTGTCTGAGCCCTCACTGTTTACCTTTTCCCCCTTTCTGAATTGCATTGCACCATTCCATTTCCATTCTTATTATTGAGGGTGCAGTTTAACACATCCAAATATGATAGAGATTAACCAACAGTGCTTAAAGGAAGGAAGAGGAATGACTTGGAGAGGGGAGTGTGTTCAGGCATGGAATTAATTGCTTGACGTTGCATCTTGGATATTTTTTGGTGAAGAGTAAAAATAAAGATCTGCATCTCTGTTTACACTAGAATACTGTGTCCTGACTTGCCACTCTGGCAGGCTGGGGACCTTTTGAAGTCTGAAATCATGGAAAGTTCATCGCCAAAGTCTGAAAGCTAAGATGCAGCAAACTGGAGTGACCAGGCTGAGAGGTGACACAATGCTGGGATCAGCTCTGAAGCAGCAAGGCAGGATAGCTTCTACCTTGATGAAAAAAGCCAAGGAGCAAAGCCAAGCAAGAGTTACCTGGACTAGAAGGGCAAGTTCAAGCAGCTCTTCAGCTTTATAATGAAATGCTTCCCAGAGTTGTCTTCTTTATACTGAAGAGCAAAAGTTGTTGCACCCATGACAAAAGTTTGTATTAGCAATAATGTCTTTATCAGCTTTTCAGCTTTCATGTGCGCAGACCCATCTCTGAGCCACCAGCACCCAGAGGTGTTTTCTGTAATCTGCAGAGGAATGTGTGTACCTGACAGGGTGCTTGTCCAAGTGTACATGTTGGTCTCTTGGAACAGACTGGGTTTGCCTTAGGACTTTGTTTTTACAGCCCACTCTTCTCTGCTCATCACTATTTCACCAGACATCATCATTCTGGTCATCTCTGCACGTGGCTCTGTATTTCCTGACATGGACTGAGGATGCAGCAGGCATGTTTGAGTTACCTGGAGAAAATTCACCTTGGGAAGCCTGTGCAGATTGAAGAGATTGTGCCTGTCCAGTACAGTGCTTCCTTCACTGTGCATGTTTCCCTGGGCCAAAGTTACCGTTCTGTAGCAAAAAGAAACAGGGATAGACTGGGATCACTTAGAAGAGCTCTGGGATAGCTAACACATCTGCCCAGGCAAGCCTGAGCAATGCCCTTTATGAGGATCAGACAAACTCCTGCTGCCCTGTATCTGCAGTTTCAGCTGAGAGATTGAGGTGTCAGCACCTGAGCCAGAGAATAGGAAGGTGGGTTCTGTTTGCTCATCTCTGGTCAGCTTTCTTTGTCCAAGCAATAAAAATACACATATGCTTGATCCTTGGAAAAATAAATACAGGGCTCTGTCTTACAATCCAGTTTGGAAGTGGATCTGGTTCAGGATGTGGCAGTTTGTTATTAGACACGGTCTCTTCCTTCAGTACTTGTAGCCAAAGCTCCTGTGCTGGCTGATCTCTGAATTTCTATTTTTTTTTTCTTCTCCCAGTCATAATCTTAGCCATAAATGGAACAGGACTTGCCTCTTGCTTTGAAAGATGCTGCCTCATGTGTCCTTTGAGACTTTGCAGCAAGAGTTGCTGCTCCAGCTCTCATTCACTCCCTGGTCCTGAATTAGTTTCTGGATCTGAGCCACCTCTTTTCAAGGTGATGATAGGGATGGGAGCTAGGACAGAAACTTGTGCATGCTGGGGATGGGAATTTGAGCCTGGGATGTCTGTTTTAGTTGGCAGATTGCTGTCTTGGACCTGCCTGCTTTGTCTGCTCGAGCCAAGATTGTTGCTGTCCAAACTGCAGTGGGAGATGTGCACATCTTGACCGGCAGTGGGGCTGAGCTCCTTGGCACCCTCATGAAGTTTTATTCAACCTGGGACGTTGGTGGCTAAAATGTTCATCTGCTCCCAAATTACCATTTTTTTTTTCATAGGTATAAAATAAAAACTTCTGCTGAAATGAAACCTCATGGTGAGATCACTGCATTGTGCCTTGCTTGAAAGATTTTTTTTTCCCTTGGTGTGTGTGTGCTGCAAGGAATTAGGAGGGGAAGTCCCAGAGAGAAGTAAAACTTCAGCAACAGAAATTTTCCTTTCCTGGGTCTGATCCCTAGGGGTAAATCTGTCACACCCTGCATCTGAAATCACCAGGGTTTGTACATATCCATTGCCTTGTATCTGAAATTAAAATACTCTTGCAAATAGTCCCAGGAAAGATTTTGCCTGACTCTTTTGGCCAAATACAGCATATTCTTTAGTGCTTCTCCCCCTGCTGAGATTTGCTAAAGTCTGTAAAGGAAGCAGAAGAAAGGACTTGCTTTTAAAAACGTGTTTACTTCCTTCAAGCCACCTGGGCTTATGGACCTTCAGCAGGTTGAGAACTTGTTTTATACAACCTACTTCCCCTCCCAGGTGGGCTTTAATGAACTCCTTCAGCTTTAGAGCCCAGCCCCGCAGCTGAATTTCATTCAAGCTCCGTGTTTCTCTCTAGCTTGTATTAAGGAGCAGTCATGTGCACTCACCATCTCCTGGAGGGTGTTGAGCACTTCAAGTTGACTGGCAACCATCCCCAGTCCCTGGCCAATGTCATCCTGCTTGTAAGAAAAATACATCATGGGAGAAAGGCTCTGTTACGAAAACTGTTATTAGAGAAAACATTACTTGTTCTTAAATCTTAACCAGATTATGTAGGGTTTCACATTTTCAGTAACAATAATTTTCTGGTGTTCCCCATCAGGAGGCAAAGACTGCTGTCAGCTCCACTGGCATTAGTCCAGCTTTCATCAGAAGAGAGATGCTGGATTGAGAAGGAGAACTGAATTTTTATCCTAGCTCATTTGTTCCTCTACATTAAAACTAAAAAACAGGAAAAACAGGAAAATCTGGGAGAACTCCAGGGTTTGGGTTTTTTGTATGAAGCAGAGAACTTGTTTTCTTCCAATTCTAACATAGCCTGGGATGCTTAAATATTTTGTTAAAATTGTTGATACCATGTTTAGTTGTTGAGCTCTCACACACTTTTTTGAGGCTTGAGTCATCCGGACTCCCTAATTTAAAAAACAAAGCAAACCTTCAATTTCATTTTAACAGTGCACTGGCATATGGATATTTAAGCAATCAAGAATTTCATATTCTTAACTCCGTGGGCACTTCTCTAGAAAAACTGGTTATTTACTGGCTGCAGGTAGCAGTGAGATTTACTATTAGGGTTAAACCCTGTTATAAAGCCTGACCTCATTACATAAATTACTGATTCACGATAAGATGAGCATGTTGGCGGTTTGCTTGGCGGAAGCAGTTTGCTGAAAACCCTCTTCAGTTCCTCTTGGGGAGAGCGTGGAGCAGAACTTGACACCTTGGCCTGGTTTGGATCCCAGATGCAATGGATCCTTGGCCAGTCCGTGCAACCACGACAGGAGCTACATCCGCTTGGACTCGCTGCCAAATCCAGTTCCCACTCCGCTACCGGGGGTCACCGTGGAGACATTTTTTACCAGAACAGCTCATTTTAAATGTTAGATTTCAGCCTTTGAGTGCATTTTGGAAGTTTACAGTTGCACTTGCTTTAAAACAGCTGTTTTTTCATAGGAGGGGGAAAAAAACACTTCAGGGAAGTTAAAAAGCCTAGATGATAGATTTGGCGTTGCATGTTTGTTACAGTAATAACCAGTTGCTTCGCGAAGGAGGGTCCATCCATAAATACTTTAATATTAGAATGTTATTATTAGGTATGTTTTTAAATCCACCATATTATTAATATGGTGGATTTAAAAACATACCTAATAATAACATTAAATGTTTCAGTGTTTAACAGGCGTACACATTGTTTTTACAATATCTACAAGTTATGTGCTTTGCAACAGCTAGTTATGGCTTCATCTGTTGGGCATTTAGTAGGCATTCACTTTATTTATTTCTTCAGGAAAAAAAGAATTCTCTCTAGTAAGGTGCAAAGGAATGTAGCTGCATCTAATGACCAGTTAACAAATAGGATCAAGCATGTGTGAAAGAAGTTGCAATTTAAAACTGTATTTATATAGAAGCATAACTCACTAGGGCTTGTCTTTTGCCGCCTTGCTCCAAGCTCTCCGAGCAGCACGACCACCTTCAGTCATCAGTGCCTGCTGCACGAGGGTGGTGCTGCTGGCTGGGCTGGGTTCCTGCTCTGACTGGGGTTTTAGCACAGCTTTAATGAAGAAATAGAAAAAGAAGAAATAGAAGAAATATAGCCTAGATCCGTGGTACCGGGAGTGGTTGGCAATGGCAAGTAATGCATTAAAATGAAGATATTTTATATCAGGACACAGCCTATTTCGGTAAGTTACAGCTTTTACAAAGCAGACCCCGACCTTCCTCCACTCCTACAGGCACTGTGCTCACCAGGCTATGGAGGGAACCCTTCAGTTCCTCTTTGAGAAGCAGCATCTGCTGGAAGGATTGCAAAGATGTCTTTTTGGTCCACCTCATGAGTGTCAGGCACTGGCTGGCTTCATTGTCTGTTTATTTCAGAGGAATTTGACAGCAGAGCTCAGTCTTCTGTTATCAACAGATAACATGCCCTTAGTGATATATTTATTATAAATATATAAATCTGGAACTTATGAAAGGTTCTGTGTATATTAGTGCTTAGAGAAAGTGCTTCCTGGGAGATTTGTTTCTTTTTTTTTCTCACGAGGCAGAGGCTCACAGTTGGCATACATGGTTAAACCCAGGGGAAATCGCTAATGTTCTAAGAAAAGGGAAAAATTAGGGGGAAATCACTAATGCTTTAAGAAAAGGGAAAAATTAAGGAAGTGATTGTCCCCCTGCACTCAGCACTGGTGAAGCTGTACCACCTTATATCTGGCGTCCAGTTCTTGACCTTTCACTTGTAGAAAGACATTGAGGTGCTGGAGCTTGTCCGGAGAAGGGCAGCAGGGAGTCTGGAGCATAAGTCTGATGAGGAGGAGCTGGCGGGGCTCAGCCTGGAGGAAAGGAGGCTTGGGGGAGATCCTTTGTGCTCTCTACAACTCCCTGGCAGGACGCTGGAGCCAGATGGAGATTGACCTCTGCCCCCAGGTAACCAGCGACAGGACAAGAGGAAATGGCCTCGGGCTGCCCCAAGGGAGGTTCAGGTCGGTTATCAGGAAGAATTTCTTCAATGAAACTCTCGTCAAGCATTGGAAGAGCCTGCCCAGGGAGGTGGTGGAGTCACCATCCCTGGAAGTGTTCAAGCAAGGACTTGATGTGATACTCAGTGCCATGGTCTTGTTGATGAGGTGATCACTCAAAGACTGGACTTGATGACCTTGGAGGTCTTTTCCAAGCTTAGTGATGCTATGATTCTTTGAAAAGACAAAATTTATTTCTCAACACTTAGGGCGAGTGTTTAATTGCAGGTTATTTTTGCCGAACTCTTTCCTTCGGGAACCTGAAGCTACAAGAGGTTTCATTCTGATGATTAAATAGGAGAGACCAGCCATTCCCACGTCATGACAGATGGAAACTTCTCTTGCTTTTAATCCAGCTGTGATTGGTGGGACTCCCAGGGCCATACTGGAGGAGGAGTGCACCTGTGTGGAGCTATGGCTAACCAAGCCATGAAGGTGGGGATATGTGTCTGAGAACTCTTAACCCAGGTATCTGCTGCACACTGGCAGGTTTCTGCCCCACCACAGCTGCTAAATAGGGAATTGGCTCTTCCCATGGCCAGGTGTTAAGTGAGGAGGAAACCTTTGGCCAGTAGGAAGAAGACGTAGAGAGACTAATTGGGATTTTGTCCAGTTTTTTCCTCCCCATATATTTTCACAAGTTGAACACTGTTAACTGGACACCAAGACACCAAATGGTTAAGGCAGAGATTTTTGGAGTATGGGTAACTGATACTGGCCTTGCAAGGCTGTTGCATACAAGACTCCGTGTTTAAGTGCCTGAATATGGATGTTGGTGCCTTGCTTCAGGCGTTTGGTTTGCAAATGCTGGTGTTGGGTATTTGCCAGGAATAGAATTGGAATCTTTTGACTTTGTGGTTTAACTCCTAGGCAGCATTTCTTCTTCTCAGTACACTCTATCCTGTGCTTATTCATATGGAGAACAAGCATGATACTTCCAGAGGGAAAATGATTTTTAGTGATGAATGAGAATATGTGGAATTTGGGGTTCTTGCATGGGACTATTTTTGATTGCTGTTGAAGAAGGAGTGCTTTATTTTCTCAATTCATCCCTTTCTTGGTTAATGCCCTTTGGAAGAGAGCTGCCTAGCATGGTTCTTTTTTGCTGAGTTAATGGGCAACTTTAGGGTTTCTGAGCCAGAGAGTGTAACTGCCCAGCCTGGTTTAGGACCTCCTTGTGCTGAAGAGAGGGAGGTTCTCCAGGGGAAGGTCACCTCTTGCCATCCCAAAACAGATCATGTCAGCCAGTCTTCTCTATCTCTCAAGTGGCAAGGAGCAGATAGGAAAAACTATATGGCAGGAAGGGGAAGGACTCCTCATGTCTTTGCGTCTCTTCTGATCTCCTTGGTTTTAGCATGATTTGGGGACAAGAAGAAAGGAAATAAATTGGAATTCTGGAAAAAAATCTCTTGTGCCTGGGATGGGCAGTTGCCTGGCAGAGATGCTCCTGGAAAGTTATCTGCGAGAGCACCGTGAATCTGGAGCATATTCAGAGCGGACTTATCCTCAGAGAATTTTGCTGGAATGAGTGCCCAGAAAATATGCCTGAGCTGAGGGTCTTCTACAGAGTTAGAAGTCCACCAAAAGGAAAAATTGGCCAAAAGGGAAAGGCGGGGGGAGGGGGGGCAGCAACAGGCTTGATACAGGCAATCCTTCCCCAGTTCTATAAATTCTTGCTTCAGAGAATATGGTTGTGAGAACCTCTCCATTAAATGGTTATTG
>WBMY01008416.1:251562-264966 GCA_013397315.1 Donacobius atricapilla
ATACAGACAAATTGTTTTTTCCCCCCTCACTTCATTCTGGGAGACGGCCGAACTGTTTTAACTGAAACTTTCTCAAATAACTCAGCCCAAGACAGAGACATTGGCTAGGAAAATATAATACCAAGCATAGAGAGTTTGGCAATGCCTTCAGTAAATGAAAGCTGAATTTCTTAATGGAAAGTGTCAGGCACCCTTAACCATAAGTAGTAGCACAACACAGCCTATAATTATGCAAATGAAGGGGGGGCATCTTTGCCAACTGGACCCGATTCCCAAACATTGCATTCACTTTTAGGAATCTGGAGTAGTTGCATGATATATAACAAGGTGGTGGTAAGACGGCGTTTTGAATGTGACACGAGCTGCCGCTTTAAACAGTGAATATAGTCTTTGTTAGAAAACAGTAGGTCAAATTCAGCTGCAGCGAGTCCTGGAGATCTGAGGCTGTGTGGGGCTTCAGAAAGTTTGGCAAGAATTTTTCTGCTGGTAGTAGAAACCAATGATCTTCTGACTGTCATAGTTTGTGTAAGCAAGGTAGGAGTTACAACTGATGTGTTGGGAAAGGCAAGCTTGATGAATGGAGATTAAAAGGGGTAATCACTGCTGCTGGGATTGGGATTTTGCACTGTGTGCAATAAGCATACTAGGGAATACTTTTTTTTGTCTCTCCTATACATATAATTTGATCTCTGGGGGGGGGTTCCTTCTCCTCTAAAAGAGTAGAAATTTGCCAGGGGCGGAAGCAAGTGGTTATAATGCAGATAGTGAGCTGAGAATCGTAGTTGATATGTCTCACTTATAAAATCAAAGTTAAGGAGCTAAGAAAAGCAGCAACTGTGTTCTTACATTCTCCATACCTTCTTGGGCTATGGAATGGGGGCTGTCAAGGTCCATCTAGGCATTTTCTCTTAACTAGCTTTTGGTGATTCCCTTGTTCTGTTCTGCTCTCTTCCTTTGGCTCACTTGGATGCACTAGATGTGGAAAAACTAATGCCATTTAGGTTTGTTCTACGCTCCTGGGATCATCTTGCTTAGGGTTTACAGAGTTGCTCAGAATAGATGCTCTGTAAATGCTCTGGGCCGTGTGTCACATGGCAGCTGGCCATACACTGTGACACAGATGGTTCCTGCCAGTCTTTATTTTTTTTTTTTTCCTACAGAAGAAAGATGCCAGCATTAACTAATCCATAAAGCTCCCTCATGCTGGGCAACCACCCAGTTAGAGCGGTTTAAATCTCCGTGGTGTCTTAAACACTCCTGTTGGTGTTGTTGCCTTGGTGCTCCTTTTCCTCCCACTGTGGGCTGGATATTTCTGAGCCCGAAAGAATTTCAGCTTGCTAACCATTGCCAGCTCCTTTCCCGAGGGAAAGCTGCCAACAGGTTCTCTTTTCAAAACATCTCTCTCCATTTCTCAGCACAGGCTCAGCAAACAGTGTTCCCTTTGCCCTAACAACTGTCCGCAGGGGTTGTTTCCTATTCCTGAACCAATGGAGAGCAGCGTCAGTGCCATGGAGCAATAATAGACCTTTGTACACAGCGTGTTCTAAAAGAAACTGTTGGGATTGCAAAAAAAACCTTCTTTCTTTTCTGACAGCTCTATGGAGTCAATCTATTTCGTGTCCTACCGTGACATTCCCGGTGCTGACTCCAAGCCTTTATTGGAGCGCGGGAAGATGGCGCAGCACCAGGCCATCAGCAGAGAGGACAGTGGCAGTTTTGTGTTTGGAGCATAGTTTTTTGCTCTGGGAAACAACCTGCCTCGGTGGAAGGGCTTCTCTCACATCTGCTGCTCTTGTTGCTTTTTTTAGGATGCAATCCTTGCTGGTGAAACAAAGAGCATCTTTCTCAGTCGTTTTCGGTCTGGGATATGGTGGTGCAGGCTATGCAGTGGTTTTCTCAGCGTAGGTAAAGCTAGGACATGGCTTTATGGCTTCTGTCTGGATGAAAAACCAGCCAAAATCCTTTGGGAATAAGTGTCTTGTGGGGGAGGATCCTGGGCACAAGGCATTAGCACTCTGAGCTTACTGATGGTGGGGAACAACCAGAGCACTAAGCAAGCCAATCCCTTGGATTTCTAGGAGGGCAAGATAGAAATTACTGAGCAATTATAAGAGGTGGCAGATGACAAATAGAAATGCCTTTCTTGTAATTTTTCAGCAGATGATCTCATTTTACACCAGATCCTCAGCTGCTGTAGATCAGGCTACTCCCTTGAAGCCTGTGCTGATTTGCACCTGCTACAGAGCTGGCAGTGGCATGCTTGATTTAGAAAGAAAATAATTGCGGTTGTAGTGTAAAATCAGCTTAGTTTTGGATTAGGGAAGCTTTCAACATTTCAGTCACTCTGGAGGTTGCATGCACCACATGTTTGTCAAGTATGCAGGCTGACACACACAAACTTCTTTCCTGTCTTTCAGGTGAATCTGTATGTTCATCTGCTTCAGTGGCTGTTTTGGAAAATTCTCAGACTTCTCCCTAAGTGTTTGTCTGCATTATTTATTTTGGAAGCGGAGGTTTTAAAAAGAATTCTTACCAGACCCATTTGGCCCCATCCTCTGTCCATGAGTTTAACTCATTCAAGTCTAATTCTGTGAGATCAGGCAGGAATATGAATACTGTGAGACATTGTCTAATTAGGCTGCAGTTTAAAATCTGCCAAAAGATAACATTTTTTTTCCCAGATTAGCCCCTCAAAAATTGGTTTATTATCTAGTGCAGGGAATATGATATGGGGCCCTGTATTCTGTGATCTCAAGGTAATGTTCTGTCTTCTCTCTCCTCTCTCTTTGCCTGTTATAACCCACCATTATTTTTTTTTTTAATATGCATCTGAGGAGTCAGAGATGCTGCTTTTAAGACCACATCAGTTGTTCCTGGGGTGCAGGTGCATGCATAGACAGAATACAGTTGGCACATCATGCTGAGGGTGACTTAAAACATCCCTGTAGAGCAGCTGATTTACAGTGGCCTGGGGAAAGGGGTGAACTGGAATCATGAGGAGGCTCTTAAACTTAACCACGTCTTGTTCAAGGCAGAGAAAAATATCCATCCCATCAGATAGGAGAGTGGTGGTTCCACTCCTCCAGCTTTTTAAAGAAGGCAAAAACAATGCACTGCATATTTCCATGGAATCCCCTTAAGGACATCTGTCATGCTGGAGATTAAACTAAAAGTCTCTCCCCGGTTTCGTGTTATGCCTTCAGGCAGTCTAAACCCAATAGATTTAGTTACTCTGCTCCAGATCCTAGATTACTAGCACAGGCAGTTTTTATTTCTCACCCTTGTTTTCCAGAATCACAGAACCTTCACTTCTAAATTACTGGCTTTGTGTGGGTTTTCTAGGCCACTTCCACTTACAGTTTGGAGCCTGGCCCTATGCTGGATTTGTGGTTAGTGTTTTTTACATTAACTTCTAGCTTTCCTTGCTTCTAGCTCCATGCAGTGCATTAGGCAAGTTATTGAACTAATTTCCTTCCCTTCATTGTGACACACATCACGGGAGCTACGTTTCCATCCTTCACCTTTTATCCAGAAGTTTGGACTGCCTTTAGGACTTGAACTCCAACTGCCACCAAAAGAACCCTCAAAAAACACCCCCAAAAGCCCAAACCCTACTTCCCACAAGAAAAAAACAAAAAAAACCCTCCAAAAAATCAAACAAAAAACCCCAAAAAACTGGCCAAAGAGCAGATAATAAAGCAATTATTTGAAAGTTATTATACTGACTTCTAAAACCAAGTTTGCTCTCCTTATTCACTCTTGCTGTCCTGCTACCACTGAGTCTACTTGCTGCCTGCAGCAGACGTTTGTTTTGCTCAGCCTGCTTCCTTGTTTGCTCACTGTGTGGCCTGCATGTGGGAAGCTTGGCCACAGCATTTGAAAATACACATTAATTTGTGGAAGAGCGGATTCCTTTGAAAGAAGGAAGCTGCAGAGGTTCAGAGGTTTTCCCCAGCAGAGGCATTGCTTGGCCAGTTGACTTTACAGCTGTAGATGTGTCTCCATTAACACAGTAAGGAAAACAAACAACAGACATTTAGGACACCTTCTGCAGGATGAAATTTCCGGTTCCCAGTTCTCACCAGTTGATTACAAATAAGCCAGAATTGTACAGTAACTCTGTCACCAATGTCAAAATTCCCCCAGCTAGAGAGGGTTTTCATCAGGAGCCTGCTGGCAGGTGTTTCACAGAGAGCAAAGGATTATCTCCTTTCAGTGACCATTTATAAAGCCAGCTTTACTCATTAGATGTAAAGTTCAGTATTCTGCCAGCAACTTTCACATTTGTGAGCTGAATGTCCCATCTTGTGGCAACTCCTGCATTCTACAGTGTTCAACTTGCCCATGTATCCTTAAGGCAATCCCAATAAGTGAGGCAAATGTGAACCCCCCCTTTCTCTCACTGTTGATCCTAGATGCTTTAAAAGTACTGTATATTTGCAAATCTGACGCATTGTTTTGCAGTTTCTGTGCAGTTGCCAAGTCCACAAGTCTTAGATTAGACACAACAACCTCAGATCAGGCTTAGCCAGTTAATTATTTGACTTCAGTCATTAATAATGACAGACGAACGTTCCTCATAACCCGTCTTCCAAGATGCTTCCAAATGAGCAGCCCCTGGTCAGTGTTGTGGCTCTGCCACATATTCTGTCATTCTTTCCCCTTGCTGTCTGGTTAAACTATGAAACTTGAACCTCATCAGGCAGGCATAGAATTTGCTGGGGGACTTGAAACACCTCGTTAGCTATACAAGGGCTTTCAAGGCTCTTAACAGATTTCTCCATTAAACTCATAAATTTCTCCATAAATTCCATTTTATATTGGAATCCTAGTCAGTACCACCAACTGTGGCATCATCAAGGAAATAAATTAAGACTGCTAGGAAGCTCTCCTTGCTGGTCCTTCCTCTTAAAGCTCTGAGGAACTGGCTTGCAGTAGGATAGGTGCTCATATGCACGTCTCCATGCAGCGTGTCCAGAACCAGGATGCATGTCCGTGCATTCTGGCTGTATTTCAAAGGGGGTTGCTGCATTCTGTTGGTCCAGCTGCTCTCACAGGTCCGAAGGGCCCTGTCCTCCAGCCATTTTCCTGTACAATGCTACGGTGTGGCTGATTATACTGCTGCCCAAAGCACGTATGCATTAACCTCAAAATGGTCAAGCTGTGCTGGGTTTGAGCTGAAATCAAAACAGCAGCAGCAAAGCTGTGCATGGTGACTTTCTGAATGAGCATCCAGTACCCACCCAAAAAAAAGAGCACGAGAGCAGCCAGTGAGAGCCTGTCCAATGCAGAGAACGGAGGAAAGGTTGCAGGGGTGAAAACGCTGTCCATGTGATTTTTGCCAGAGGACCCTGCCTCCATGAAGGTTGTGATGACAGAACTATGTAGGGGTGAGGACACTTAATCCTGCATAAAGGATGAACAAAACAGAATTGCCCTGGGTCTGCTGGCCATTTACCTGGATGGTGGATCCTGCCCTGCATGAGCTGTGGGCTGGGTAGGAGGACAAACTCAACCCACCTGTCACCTCTCAATTGTTTATAAATTGCACAGAAACGAAGTTTAGTATGTTTAGCAAGAAGGAAACAGAAATATAAGGATAATGAAGGTGTGATGTCCCCCTCACGGGTATCAGCCCACAGAGATTGTGGGCTGCTTAGGGGGAGAATAAAGTATCTTTTAAGCTATATATCAGGACAGCTGCACTCAGCCCCCTCATCCTTTCCAGTCTGTTTTCTTTTTTTTTGGTTCCACACTAACTTTTTAATATTCAAATCCTCCTGTGGCAAGGCACTCCCCAGTTCAGCTAAGCCCTGTCACAGCACTGCAGCTCCAGATACACCTGACAGCTCTGAAGGATCTCTGGCTTTTTGAGGGGCTGTGTTTCCATGGCACCTACGTTTCCCAGGTGTGACCAAGGGAAATTCTCCAAGTGGTAAGGACCTAGCATTGAGAACAAAGGTAAGGGCTCTAATTTGTAGCTGGAAGTGCTGAAGATGCTCAGCTAAGGGTTTCAGAACTAAAAAGCTGTGACGAGAAGTCCTGATAACTAAAGAGGGACAATTCAGTGGTCCTGAATTGAGAGTAGTGCAAGCATGGTGCTACATCAGAAATGAGCTGTGTAAATACTTTGTGAGGATGGGGGGCCCTCATCGAATCTGCTTGTGTGAACTGTAGAATTTATTCTGTGTGACACAAAAAGATATGGGCAGTATTTTAAGGAGGGAAAGAAAAATTTCAGGGGTTGGAGCCTGCATTTAAATTCAGCCTGCAGGAACAGTTTACATAACCAAAGCTGTGACTGTGCCATTAAGGTGGCCCCTCATGAGTTCATCCAGTTCTAATTATAAAGCCACATTATTACACGCTGTGGAAATATCAGACACAGAATATGAACCCAAGAACAGTCCTAGAGGTTTCAGTCTTCACAGTTAGGTATTTCCTTGCTCTGGAATTCTTAAGAGAATGAGTCAGATAAACAGAAAGGACCTGGCTCTGAATTAAACTCTGCAGCTCTCAAAGTTACAGTGCTTTCATTTCTCTCTTCCTTTCCAATTACTCTAAGATCTTTTTTTTTTCTTTTCCTGTGAGAAAGATCTAAATGCACCAAAGAAGCACCATTTTCAAATTCCAATAGGTGATTTCCAAACCTCATTAGCAACAGCCAAGATGCGGAGAGCACATGCTTCATGCGAGGGGTCCGGATCACTGCTCAGCACAAATCTGCAGAGCTTCTGTGAGCTTGGGAGCGCTGCAGATTTGCACCAGCTGGACGTGCAGACTTGCCTTTCCACCAGCACATATGCTAACCCTGGCAGAGAACTGAAGCCCAGATTGTGAGCTGCCTCCTCACAAGGATGAACAGCTACTCGTGAGCAGTTAAATTGACTTCACTGGGCCTCTTAGGTGAAGAGCTCCTTGCTGGGGAGAGTGCAGGGTTCACAGTGCAGCCCTTAATTTTTATGCTGTAAATAGCTGCTGGGTTTGCTCAGTGCTGTGAATGATCATCGTTTTGCAGTGGATGACCAGAGTGGATGATGAGATCTGAGACTAAAGGAATCGATACCTGCTAACACAAAAAAGAGAAAGAAGAATTCCTTTTACCTCAATTCCATTACCTCCCTCCAAAGAGATGCTCCTTCAGCTACAGAGCAGCAAAAGCAGATACGTGGTTCTGTTTCACCAAGCCATCAAACATTATAAAAGTCAGTTATATAAACATTTGAAGCTGGTGACATTTGATTCCAGGGCTGTGTGGGCAGCCTCATTTACAGCAGAGTTTTCTAAACAGTCAATCCCGTTTTCCAGGTAATTAAAAATGTTTGCACAGGCTAGTAGATTTATCTTTTGAAACCATTTTAGCACTAGTGCTCTCCAGAGTGGTATCAGTTGACACAGTGCATAATCTAGAAGAGACTAATTGCTGCATGACTTCTAATTTTTCTGCAGTCATGTAAATGAGCTGGAGCCTGCACAGGTGGAGCCTATTAGAGTGAATGATTTTGCTCTCATGTTGTTATCTTCATTTGCTGTTGTCTTATCAACTCCGAGTAGGGAATCTGCTGTCATGAAAAGCAGGCTAGGGAACAATGTCTGACTGAAAAGTCTTGTTTCATTATTTTTTAATTCATACAGTACTACCTGCCTAATGCAGTTTTCTGATTACCATGAGAGGCAGCCAGTAATGCAGTTTTATTCAAATAAGGGAAGCAGTGCTTTAATTTAAGCTAAGAAATCATCCACATTTCTTACCAGGCAACAAGGATTGTGATTCAATAATACATGAATTTAATAATGCATAATGGTAGACTTTGCAGGTACTAAATAGCAAGATCAGAATGAATTAGTATGCTATGTTGTTCTACAGGAGTCCATCTCCTTTGCGCATGTGCTCTTTCTCTGTCCCTGTTTTGCTTTTCCTTGAGCTATTTCCCTAAGAGATAGGATAAACAAATTGAGTTTTAGTTCCTGAAGCCCTCATTACAGATCTCCTAAAACCCTTTTAGGCCATGTAGGAAAGACTAATAAGATACAGTGTGCAGCTGTCCCATGTTGTGCAGAAACACAGGTCTGCAGCAAGAGAGTCAAGTCAATGCAGTTTTCCACGAAGGAAGTCCTCAGGAGACCTGAGCAGTAGGGCTTTGCTGTGGTTCCTCTTAGGTGACCATCCCAAGATATAAAGTGCTCTTCTAGTCACCTGTTTGGTGCTTGTTCCAAGCCTAAATAAACTCATATCTTTGTGCCATTGTTATCTGTTAATATGAGAACGTGTTCTCTCTCCTTGGGTTTCTACCCCAGCGGGTTTCAGATAGCAATCACACTTTTTTTTATTGTGTGATGACTCTACGTAGCTCTACTCAATTTAAATTGATCTGCCCTGGGTATTAATAATACTACATGCAGGTTTCAGGGGCCTTTTTTAAGTCTCTAGATAACAGGGAGATGCAAGATGAGAGGAGAATCTGTATTTGCATCTTCTAACTCGTGTGGCTCGGTGAGGACATTAATCCCTCAGGGCCTCCCCCTCCATTCTTTACCACCTGAAGCTGGCAGGACTTTCTTCCTGTCACGGTTAGGATGGACTGCTGAAGTGTGAGTCCATATTCTTCACCTCCATTCATCAGGTATGGCCTCCAACAAGCTGTCTATTCACACAGACCTCCTGAGCATCTACTCTTTTCTGATCCTTGAAAAAGGAGGCACGAGACCCTAGCAAAAATACAAAGTGAGGGAATCACTAATTCTCCTGTTTTGTGGTCCTTGATTCAGGTGTCTTCCCCTTAGAGACACTGCCACCAGCTCCTCACCATCTCAGCACCTCTGTCTCACCCAGGTCACCTCTTGGGAAGGTTCGGAAGTGCATTATTTTGCAATTTTTTGACAGCCTTCAGTTCAGTGAGTCCTGCATTCCAGCTAGCTGGCTTTGCTGGTAGCTGTCCTTGTTTTAGGTGAGAGGGATGTTGTCACTGCAGAGTCAGATGTTGTCACTGCAGAGTCAGATGTTGTCACCACATGAGCACCCAGACCTGGGCTCATTTGAGGGCCAGCAGTTCAAGAAAAGGGTTTTCTGTAAGAGCACATAAGCAAGTGTGGAGCAAGGAGGGGGAAAAA
The DNA here is from genome assembly GCA_013397315.1 of Donacobius atricapilla. Classification (NCBI taxonomy): domain Eukaryota; kingdom Metazoa; phylum Chordata; class Aves; order Passeriformes; family Mimidae; genus Donacobius; species Donacobius atricapilla. The sequence goes on from WBMY01008416.1 coordinate 260,674, forward strand.
AAAAGAACCGTGGTCCCCATTCTGCTCTCATCAAAAGGGTATTTAGATCTCAGTTAGTTTCCATTCTGCAGCCCTCAAAAATGTGTCCTCAGTGCAATCCCAATGGTTTAAATAGACTTATTCCTGATTCACACTGTCCTCATATGTTTATAATAAAAATTCTTACCAGTGCCATGAATAGTCTGCAGATTATTCAAGCTGAAAGAAGTTTTTCAGAACAAATTCAACTTTCATCATTTATGCTTTTTGTACAGTCCTTGTGTTTCACTCATCACAAGCAATAAAAACTTACTGATCAGTTTCACTTTTATTTACAATCCTATTAATTCCCTGGCACAATGACATCCTGTTTAGGTTCATGATATTGGAATGAATTGGTCTGATTTTTTTTTTTTTAAAGCAATCTAGTTCCATTACTATTTTTGGCTTTTTTTTTTTTTTTTTTAAGTTGATCGTCTCCTTTTATTGGCAGTTTAGGAAATAAAACATTTGTATTCCTTAATAGCATTCCTCCTAATTCTAAAATGCCCCTGGGAAAGCTCTGATTAACTGTACTACATTCAAATGTAGAATTATCTAATTACTGTTGCCATACCAAGAACTTCCAGAGGACAGGATTATGTTGTTTTTATCTCCTTTGTATGTGGAAAGTGCTTCTGCATAACATCTGTGTGTACATGCTACATAGAGACGTGTAGGGCAGGGTGCACACATACAACAAATACATGGGTGAGGAACTACAGAAAGCGACATTTTGTTCCTTTTCTATCCAGGCTCTTGTGCTCAGTATTAGTTTTCTTTTCAGCAACAAATTTTGTTCGTCCTCTGTGGACAGAAGCTTTCTTGGAGTTGTAAAATAGATTTCCTCTCACATTGTCCTGTTCAATAAACCTCTTGTTCCATTGTGGAATCTGTGGAAGCCTTCTCTGGGGACAAAGCTAGAATGTGGAATTCATTACGTATTGCCCAGTGCTCCATGTGAAGCACTCCTCCAGATTCCTTTGACACAAAAAAGTGCTTTATACCGTTGCAGGGGCTTTTGAGAATTTTGAAGTAAATCCAGCTCAGAGCTGGTATATCAATGGCAAATCCTCTTAGCTCTGGTTACAGGAGATCAGGATGTTATTTCAGCATTCATATTTGGGAGCTGTTCCATTAACACCTACAACAGTAGATGCGGATATATATTTGGCTGCTGTTTAGGAGGATCTGTTTGATGACTTATCCTGACGACAGGGTTTCAGATTCTGCTCTTACTTGCAGCTATGTATCTCCACGGAGGTTGCTAGTTTAATATTTCCAGCATGCCATCACCTCTCTGCCAAGGCAGGGATACTTAGCTCAAAGGAGACACTTGTTGTCTTAAATCATCGACGCCACATCCTGTTAACATCCTCGTATCCCGAAAATGTCCTTATGCAGAGGTGCAGTCGTTAGATGCGGATTTATTGCAGGGACTAGTCCTGCTCGTTAGCGCCAGCCCATGCGGTGCCGCGTGGCCCTTTTCCTTCCCCAGGTAGCTCATGGCTTGTATCCCCATCCTGTAACTCATGACCTGCTTATGGTCAGGCCAGGTAGTCCTTTTCCTAGGGCATTGCTCACAGGGCAAGAAGTGAGGAGGGTTTCAGAGCCACGGTTCCTTCCTGTTCTGTACAAAGTGCCTGTAGGGTGTCCCCTAAGTGAGGAGCTGCTCAGCTGCTGTTGGGCTCAAGGATGTGGGTAGTGGAGGGGTAACCTGGAAACCACCAAGGGAATGAATGGTACAAATGACAGAGGTACAGCTCACGAGTGAAGGGACCCAGAGAGGTGCTTTTCCCTGGGAAACCCTGCTTAGAGGATTGTCAAAGCTGAATTATGCCAGTGCTGAAAATGGCATTTCATATTTTCTCCCGGTGTGTATGGAATATGGGACAACTTTCCAGGCATTTGAGTTACAGCTCAGCAGTGAGGTTAAACGGATTAATACTTATCAAATTGTCATTGTTTCACACTGCCATTGTCCTCCATCAGCTCATCTAAAAGCTTTGAGGGGCATGGAAATTTCAGCTGATTTCGAAGCTGGCTCAGTTGTGGGGTGCAAGTTCTACCAGCCCATTTATTACTTTGGGTCTGCAGTGAGCTTTTCAAAGGTCTGTGTTCTGGATACAGAGATTAGAAATACTTCTGTGCATCCAAGTCTCTTGTGCTTTGCAGTGATGGAAAGCGTTTTTACTAGGGTGATATTTGGCCCAGTAACAATATTACAGAGCAGAAGAGGTGGCAGGGAATTAATATTGCTTGTGTGATTAGCCATTTATGTACTTTAACTGCTTCATAAATAAGGGAATCTCTTTTTAAACACCCAAAATAATATGCCGTTTAATTGAAGCTGTTATTTTCCTGGTTTTCTTGAGAGAAATTTCCAATGTTTTATATTAGAGCTTCCCTAATGAACTGACCTTCTGTCCTCATTATCAGCTCATTCTTCTTCTCTAACCATGACTCTTCTGATTCTTGATGTTTTGCCTTTGCTTTCATTTTTTCCTTGATCTTGCAATTCCTGAAGGCATGCATTCAAAGGAAATCCTCAGTCTTCCCTTAAAGAGCTAGGCCTTCTGTCTATGGAAAAAGACCGTGAAGATGTGGCCATTAGAGAGTATCACATCCGTGGAGGCGTAAAAAATGAGTTTTGAAGTAGAGTATTTTCAGCAAATCATTCATTCTCAGCTTGTCCTATGATTTTTGGGTGACTGTCCTATGATTCTGAGATGCAAGAGGCTGCAAGTTTGATTTCTTGTGCGTGTGGGTTAGGGAACGGACAGCGAAACTTTTAGTACCGACCATTTTGAATGGGGTTAAGCACAAATGGCTTGAAGTTGTCTGGTTTTGTATTCTAAAGGAGCCTCACCAGTGTCATTAAAATGCAAAGGGCTGTTTCACTGAGCTTTGAAAGTGGGGGCTGTCATGAATTGTGCTTATTACTGTGGGGCATTTGAGGTCAACACAAACGTAGTTTGCTGCATGAACATGGAGCCATAGGTGTCTCTTGTCTCCAGAGATATTCCAGTGGAAACAGGAGTGGGAGCACAGGGTGGGGGGAAGGTGCCCTCAGGGAGGCCCTCTCACTTCCCCAGTGTGGGGGAATGGGCTGGATTTTGTGAAAAAGAGGTCGGTTTGTCTTCAAGGGACAAGATACCTGGGGAGAGGGCAGAAGAAAGGAAGGCATAAGGTGGAGGTGAAGATAGGCTGCAGTTGAACAGCTTTGGAGAGGAAAGGAGCATTTGGAGGATGTTTCTGTGTCTCTTGGTACTGTCCACAATTGCTTCTCTTCAATCAGCCTTGTGGAGGAGAGGATTCCCATCTGGAGCCTGTGGGGCTTGGAAAGCAGCAGCTGTCTCTGGGACCCTTCTGAGTCTGTGGGGACAATTAGGCTGTTTGTCTGGGTTCTGGTATTCACTTTCCTCCGCTGTGTCTATTTCCTCTGCTCCTGGAAATTCTTCCCCTTTCTTTTGTGAGTGTGTCAGCAGTGAAATGACGTGATCGGGAGCTGCTCCTGTCTCAGGTGTTTCATGGATACACCAGGAGAGTTCTGGAAAAACTTCAAGGATAAAGCAGTCTGGAAGAAGGATGAAGTAGAGCATTATAAAATCCATGTTAGCAATCTTTTAAAAAGACGGAGTTGTACAAGGTTTGAGTGACAAGATTCCTTCTTACAGCACAAGTCTCCATTTTATAATTTGAAATCACAGATGGCTGTGATTATTCTCAATCTGTAAAAAATATATTAATGAAGATTCTGGGTTTTTAAATTGCAAGTGATACGAATCCTGTTTTAATTGAAACTATATATATTTTTTTAATTTTGTTTGACAATAAATTCAGTAGGGAATTGTAGACCCTTCCTACCAGAGAGGATTGATGTCATAATCTCAGCTTGTTAGCTGCATAATTTGGAAATGCAGGACAACTTTTTTTCTTTAAATAGCCAGGTAGAAAAGAGAAAGACTTGCAGAAGTTGGCCAGAGCACAAACTCCATGCTGGGAGAATTAGACAGTCTTCCTCTATGAGAAGAGAACTCTTGTACTGTGTAGAAGTAGCTGCAGGAAAGTGAAACCCATGAATACTGGTGCATTGAGTCACATGCTGGACAAGCAGAGACTCTCCTCTCCTGGTATCAAGGGAGAGGAAGCCACAGGAAGGAGGCTGGCCTGTTTTGGTAGGAGGGGACCAGAAGAAGAGTGAGTGATTACTCTAAATCTAGAATTCCTTTTCTCTTCTGATAAAGCAGACTATCTCTTCCTTTTTTTTTTTTT
>WBMY01008416.1:264978-280732 GCA_013397315.1 Donacobius atricapilla
TTTTTTTTTTTTTTTTTTTTTTCTCTTTCATGTGGCTGGGACTTGCTCGATTTTGGTGCCTCCTAGCTCTGTCTTCTTGGTAGACAAGAAGATGAGAGAAAAAGAATTGCTCAGCTCTCTTGTTCTTCCTCTCAGAAGAAGAGGAAGAACCAGCAGAAGCATCTGAGAGAGAGATGCAGAAACATCTGCTCTAACAAGCTGTCCAGAGGGTCCTTCTTTTCAATCTGGCAGGTCACAAAGCTTACCTGTGGCAAGGCAGGCCCAGGGTCCTGTTCTAGCTGCTGTAAATTTGTATTTTCTGTCAAATTTGTCAGGGCTGGCATGCACCGTGCTCTTCAGCAGCACCCTCAATGCAGGAGGAACTTTCTTTAGTGAGGAAATTCTGTGTCATAGCACATCACCCTTGCATCTAGGAGAAACAAGCCTTTGGTTTTTTTGTTACATTTTGTCATTTCAGGTGGAAAGAAAGAGAAAATCATGTTAAGCACCTGTTCTTTCCACGAGTGAGAATGATGGTGGTTTTTAACATCTCGTTTAAAAACTTCTCCACTCTCAAGACACCTCCCTTCTGATTAGACTGAATGTCAGAACACCACATTTACTGTTTGTTGGGGCAGTACTAACCCCCAGACAGCTTCAGGAGTTGTGCTGAAGGGACTCAGAGGTAAAGGTGCTTTCTGGCTTTTGCAAAAAGGAATCCAGCCCCTCCTGCAGGTCAGCCAGCCGCTGGGAGCAGAATGGCTGTGCCAGGTCCAGGAGATAAAAAATTAGTTCCACAACATGGAAACACATGGCTGCTCTTGCAATGGCAATGGATCTGCCTGGAAATGTAACAACTCGTAAGACATGTAACCGAAATTGTATTGTTCAAGAGTGGAACAAATTAATTAGGCTAAATGGAGACTTTGGCTGTCATGACTCCAGTGAGAAAATTCACGGGCTGCCTTTTTCCAGCAGCTTTTTGCCTTCTGCATGTGTGGACTGGGGTTTTCTGTGCCTTTTTTCCCCTCTGCCTCTTTTTTCGAGTCTCTGTCCCCAACCCCAAGAGCAAAGGGACTCCTGCATCTTCCCTGAATAAAGGACTAGCGCCCAAGGGGTGAGGAGGACCTGAAGTAGAGGATGTGCCTTTCCAACCTTTCTGATTACTCACAGAGTCAAGTCAGTTTCTCCTCCCCATTCAACTTAATCCCTCCTTTGAGGTCTTTTTAAGCTATTCTTGCTGTGCTGCTCTCTATTCCATCCCTGCAGTGAGAGGGATGCCATGAACAACCTGCAAATAGCATGCTTATGGAGCAGGGAGAGACCCTCGTAGCTGCTTTCAGGAGCAGAGCTGAGTTTCGCTGCCGTGCTGACTGTGATTCTGATGATTTCCTTACGTTAAATTGCCAGGTAGTTGGAGGAATTTTGGCTGTGCCGCTTTTAAAATTTTTTTATTATTATTTTAAGTTTCTGACTCTTTTGCAAACAGGAATGTATCAAAGGAAGACGAAGGATGTGAAGAAGTAGCGCCATTGAGATTAAAGGGACCAAATTTTACCAGCAATCACAGCAAATATCTGACTTGCTTAAGTGAAGCCAATTACTGTATTATTGCCTCCTTTTGCACTATGCACAGTAGGGATGTCACTGGATAATGGTTTGCATGTAGAGTTAATCACTTTGATGCATTTCTGACTGATCCCAGCAAATTATGTTTTGGTTCCACTATATTAAACACAAGAGCAGGGGATTATCATTAATAAATCTAAGGCACAGCATGCATAAATCTTGAATAAATCAAATATCAATTACATAGGCAGTATCTGCTGACATCTGCTTTCATCAAATAATATATTTGAAATAGATTTTATTCCACTTTGTTGGAGTCAAAGGAATGTTAGACTGGTGTGCAAAGACCCTTACTCCAAAGAGTTGGGTTATGTAGGAGTGCTATTGCTTGCTGAGCAACATAAAACAGTTCTTTTTTTTTTTTATTGCCTTTCATTTTCAGACATAAATAGCACATTGGTTTAATAGAGTAGTTCACACAGTAAAGGAGGGACTTGTATCTTTTGGGAGAAGCTCTTCTGCTCGCTCTCTTTTCAAGTATTTCATGAGGGTTGGTTCTGATGAGGCTGCCGTGTACTCGCAACCTTTTCATGTCGCAGCTGGCTGGGTGGGCTGAATCTGGCCTGGGATTTCCCTGTGGGTTGTGAGAGGTGGAAAGAAAGTTAGTTAATGCCCGATTTCAAGGGAATTACAGAAAGGGAGGATTAGATGTGGGCAGAGCTCGGTAGCTGTAGGTGTTGGAAGGCCCGTGGGCAGGGTGAGTATTTATCTCTGAACACATCATCTCCCTGCCAGGGGCAGGTGGGTGTTTCTCCGGCTTGTGGGAACACGCAAAAGCAGGAGTTTAAGGTGAGTCCTCTTCAGCTCTCCTTCCTCTTCCTGGCTGCAGAAGCGACTCCCTCTATTGTGTGCCCTCCCTGCCTCCCTCCCCTGGGTCTGAAGGCACACAGGACCGAGTCTGCACCCGTTCCTGCTCCTGCATTGCCCCAGGGCAAGGAAGGGCTCCTCCTGCCTCCCTCCCATGGCTGAGCCACTCCTCCAACAGGGCATGGAGTAAGTAAAATGATGTTGGCGCACCAGTGCAGCGTCTTCGAACATTTCTGCCTTCTCCTTTACTCTCCTTTTCTCACCAACTACCTCTTCACCTCATTTCCAGATTAATGGAGGCTGATGTGGTGGCCAGTGACGGGACCTGAGGGGATGGCATAAAGTTGGGTCAGGGGAGGTTTACGTTGGGCATTAGGAAAGGGTTCTTCACCCAGAGGGTGGTTGGGCACTGGAACAGGATCCCCGGGGAAGAGATCACAGCACCGAGCCTGGCAGAGCTCAAGAAGTGCCTGGACAATGCTCTCAGGCACAAGGTGTCACTTTTGGGGTGTCCTGTTCAGGGCCAAGAGCTGGGCTTGATGATCCTGATGGGTCTCTTCCAACTCAGCATTTTCTGGGATTCTGTGGCTATGAGCGCCCCATAGCACGAGAGCACGCTCTCCTCTTGGAGAGAAAAACCAAACAAGATAAAACAAGTGTGCTCTGAGTCCTTGCATTTCCAGCTCTTCTCAGCTTTCTGAAGCCCTGTGTCGGCTTTAGTTCCATGGAGGCACTTCAAACATTGGAAATGCTGCTTAACGAGGCCACTGGATCTACAAGTTCATTCCATGGGCTCTCTAGATAGAAAAAAAATCATCTGAAGACCCTGGGGACATACCAGAATCTTCTCCAGGGTTTTCTGTAATACAACTAAACTTATACACAGATGTTTTCAAATATGTGCATAAACCATATTAAGTTTGAGTACATGTAGGTGGATTTAGTTTTCTAATGTTGGTTCACCATTTGTACAGTGAGATTCTTTGTGAACAAAATTATTTCTTTTCTGTCTGGACATCTGTTGAGTGTGTTAATTCTGAGAAAACGTGCAGATACCGAAACTATATTATGTGATCACCAAGCCAGAAGGAAAGCAATAGTTTTTCTCAGTTTTTTTTTTTTTTAAAGATCTGTCAGCCTCTAAATTAGTAATTTCAACAACTATAACATTCCTTTAACTTATGCATTCGTAGAAGTGAAAAAGTTGCTATCCTATGGATTTGTGCATTTAAATACAGCCTGGTTTCTCTTGTGCATGATCCTGAAAGGCACTGGGAGCCTTGGCCCATTTGCAGCCAGTACAAATCTTTACCCTGATTCCTGTGGTAACACCAGCAGGTCTGTGGACAACACCGCACTTGGAGTGTGGAAAGTTAAGAAGTGTATGTGTTTAGAATTTATAGGAGTGCTGTCCCTTGGGAAGCGTTTTGAAAATATCTGACACTTGATACAATCTACTGCATTCCAAATGCAAAAAAAACACCCCAAAAAACCCCCAGCTCTTTAGGATTGTTTTTCTGAGCCCCAGGTATGTCCTCTGGCAGAGATGGTCCAGCTGTATCCAGAGAGGGAGGGACTCCACTGCAAGTAGAAAAATAAATACAATAAAACAAAAAGCGACGTACCTGCTGCTTTTGTTTTGGTGGTGGGAATATTTGAGATGTTAGGCAAGCACATTTCAGGCTTGTGTTCAAGTCTGATTCCTTTCTTAAAAGAGAATAAATTACAATATAAAGCGTTAAATTCTCTTCCCATCTGCCTGGTTTTATTCCTGTTGCCTTCAGCGGGCCTTATACCTGTGCAGTGGGAAACAGGTTCTTGTTTCCCCTTTCAATTTAACAAGTCCCGTTACTGCTGTCAGACATAATGATCTGAACCTGGGGGTGATAGTATGGATCTGCAGTGATGCAACCTTGTCTTATCCGTGCCCTGTTGCAGAAGGAGCTGTAGTTCACTTGAAAATAGGCAATGTTCAGCCTTTGCCTGTCACTTATTTTACACTGTCGTCGTTATTGTTTTGGGAGTTTTGGTTTGTTTGTTTGTGCTTTTGAGCTTTAAGGAAAATTCAGAGTAAGAGCTGTTTTTTAAGGCAGAGATCTTCTGTCTGAGGAATGGATCCAGAATATTTAAGGAGATGTTGCTCCAGCTCTGTAGGAAAACTGGGCCTGGCCCATGCCACTGCACAAGAGGATCTGTAGAGTTGGATGTTTGTGGGGTTTTTTTTCTCTCACAGATGTTTAAATCTTCTTGATTTGATATGGGTGTTGTTGTGAGGCACCTTGTGTCTGCTGCTTGTGCACATGCATACGTGTGCTGGGGAAAGCAAATCCTGAGAGCAGGGAGGGATTTCGCAAGCAAACATTTGCAGCCAAGTGACATGTCTAAGTGCAAGGAGAATAACAATTTAAATTTGATTTTTTTTTTCTTTTTCTCTAAGGGAGGCATGTGCAGCATGAATTTGATCTCACTGTATGGCAACCACCTTACCCACAAGTCAGGAGGGTGGCTTTCCATTTACATTTCGTACAGTCTCATTCTTTAATTTGCTGCAGGGTATTTTTTTTGTCTTGCTGGAGTTTCATCACCAACCACAGGCTACTAGTCTAGAAGGGATCGGAGTTTCAAGCTCAGTCACAATGTTAGAAGATGCAGAATAGGAGGAGGTGAAGGGAAAGGTAGCGACAAGTACAAAACGCTGTTGCCAACTCCATGAGGTGGATGAGAGCAGCCAGAAGTGCCAGCAAGGAGAGCACTGCCCACTGCTGCTGGGCTTGGTGTCTCCAGGACAGCCCCACAGCTGTGCCCGAGTACAGAGACGTGGATAAGAACACGAGGAGATGCTGAGTGGGGTGCTCCACACAGCCTGTCTTTCAGCCTTCCTGTCCCCATGTCAGCCCACGGGGTCCTGACCTCCCTTTGGACACAACCTATGGGCTCGCCACCACCGCTTTCATGGATGTGACAAAAGTCACAAAAAAAAAAAAGCTCCCTGCTTGTCACGTGAAGCAGCTCAGTTTAAGGAGAAACCTTTCCTAAAACGAGCTCGTCCATAAGACTGTGCGTGTTTGAGTTGAAAGGGAAAGAAGTACACAGGGATTATCTAAGATAGCGGGAGATTAAAAATACTGCCATTTTCCTGACCTTGTTTCTTTTTCTGTGAGTTTAATTGGTATCTAGCAATTACTTAAAGTGGCTAGCTACTGTAATGCGAGTATTTACAGTTGTTAGCAACTCCTCATGTTGGAAAATAAGCCTATTGAGTATTAAATTAAGTCAGACTGCTTAATTAATACCATCTCATGGTTGTCCTGAAGAAATTTCCCTGCTTGCAGGTCTACATGAGTGGCAGAGTACACGCTCATAAGCTGATCTGTGGGCTTTGAACCAAGCTGGCACGACGTGTTACTGAAAGCAACAAGATTTCTGTAGTGCAGGCAGTTTGCAAGGCCTTACTTCTGCGAGGATGAATGTGGCAGGCTTCCCAGATCTTTTATATTTATTTATTTATATGTACAGACACATATATAATCTGCCTTTTAGTTAATTAGCTAATGTTTGTAAAGTGCTTTGAGGATTAAGTGCTGTGTAAGTGCTAATTATTATTGTTATTATCTCTCAGTATGTCTTAGTAGACAAGGTCAACCAAGAAGACACCGGAGAACGTTTCTGCTAATGAAGGCTGGGATAGACTGTTTGCTCTTCGTTTTTCCTCCCTGCTCCCTTCCCTGTGGTGGAAGATGGTGTCAGAGAGTAGGAAGGACCTCCTTGATGATGCAGCTTGGTGGAACCCTGGACTAGGCTGCCTGGGGAGCCCAGTATGTGTCTGCTGCTGGGCATCCTTAGGAACAGGGTGGACAAGCCTGTGTCAAGGAGGACTGGCGTGCGGCTAGTCCTGCCTGGAAGGACCATGGCGTGTGTGGAAGCCCTTCCAAGGTATGGGATATGGTGGTTGCCTTCCACAATCTGTCAGTCTGGTGCTGTCCTGGCTCCATGCAAGTCAAAATGTCCATAAGCTGAACATGCAAGGCATGGAGAGGGTTCTAGAGCGCTGGAATACACCGCTTAGGGATGTGGTGGCTTCACCACCCTTAGAAGTGCTTAAAAAAACGTGTGACTGTGGAGTCTGACACAGTTCAGTGGTGAACCTGGTAATGGTGCTGGGCTGATGGTTGGACTTGATGATCATAAAGGTATTTTCCGACCTTAATGACTCTATGATTCTAAAATCATAGTTGTTTCTAGTTCAGCAGGAAAACTCCCCACAGCGGTGCTGACGTTTTGCTTGCAGTCTTTTTAAAAAACCCACACGACGAGGTTGCACTGTTTCGTTGCCCAGCACCCCCTCTGTGGAGTGTCATCNTTTGCAAGGCCTTACTTCTGCGAGGATGAATGTGGCAGGCTTCCCAGATCTTTTATATTTATTTATTTATATGTACAGACACATATATAATCTGCCTTTTAGTTAATTAGCTAATGTTTGTAAAGTGCTTTGAGGATTAAGTGCTGTGTAAGTGCTAATTATTATTGTTATTATCTCTCAGTATGTCTAGTAGACAAGGTCAACCAAGAAGACACCGGAGAACGTTTCTGCTAATGAAGGCTGGGATAGACTGTTTGCTCTTCGTTTTTCCTCCCTGCTCCCTTCCCTGTGGTGGAAGATGGTGTCAGAGAGTAGGAAGGACCTCCTTGATGATGCAGCTTGGTGGAACCCTGGACTAGGCTGCCTGGGGAGCCCAGTATGTGTCTGCTGCTGGGCATCCTTAGGAACAGGGTGGACAAGCCTGTGTCAAGGAGGACTGGCGTGTGGCTAGTCCTGCCTGGAAGGACCATGGCGTGTGTGGAAGCCCTTCCAAGGTATGGGATATGGTGGTTGCCTTCCACAATCTGTCAGTCTGGTGCTGTCCTGGCTCCGTGCAAGTCAAAATGTCCATCAGCTGAACATGCAAGGCATGGAGAGGGTTCTAGAGCACTGGAATACACCGCTCAGGGATGTGGTGGCTTCGCCACCCTTAGAAGCGCTTAAAAAAACGTGTGAATGTGGAGTCTGACACAGTTTAGTGGTGAACGTGGTAATGGTGCTGGGCTGATGGTTGGACTTGATGATCATAAAGGTCTTTTCCGACCTTAATGACTCTATGATTCTAAAATCATAGTTGTTTCTAGTTCAGCAGGAAAACTCCCCACAGCGGTGCTGACGTTTTGCTTGCAGTCTTTTTAAAAAACCCACACGACGAGGTTGCACTGTTTCGTTGCCCAGCACCCCCTCTGTGGAGTGTCATCATTCCCAGAGCAAAGCAGGCAGAATTTCTGCCTGTGGGCCACCAGATCTCCCAGCCCATGCAGGAACACAAGCTGCCTCCTGCATTTGACAGAGTTTAACAATGTGCTTAGCACTGCTTTGCTTTGTTTATGAGGGGACGTCGAGGGGCCAGGTGCCAGCAAAGAAGCCCTTTGCTGCCTGGCACTGATTGTTCCTCTGTGCCTTTACCTTTCACCAGGTGGAGCTTTCCCCTCTTCACTTCTCCCTGGCTTGATACCATGTGAGAGACTGTTAGGTGCAATAAGAGTGATGCAATGTGTATGCAGAGTGCCTTTCAGTCTTCTTTATGATGTGCAGACATGAAATAGCCCTCATAAAATCTTTTCAAGCAGAATGGATGTTTCTATTTAATACATACGCATCAATATATTTAGAGAGGTCTGTGTGTTTGTATCTGCCCCAAAGAAAGACGTAACAAACCAGCACAACGAAAGGTTAAAGATAAGCCTCAGAAACCTCACCAGGCATCAGGCTCCATAACTTCTGGTGAGATGTTTTCCATGAGAACGGCAAAGCAAATAGCATTTCTTTATTTCTAGGCATCTGACTAAGATTTAATTGCTCTTAAATGTTCATTTCTACACTTGCACGAATGTACGTCCGTAATATCATGGGTGTAGGGTGTTCTTATTTGATGTGGTATTTGGTTAAGTGTATCTTTAATTGCTGGCAGGTAGTAACTGGTTCTCAAAACTTCTGCTGGCCAAGATTGAACTATTACTCCTTCTCTTCTTTACCAAAAGAAGAAGTGTCTGATTTTAGCTTTGTGGCATTTTAAATTTATTTCTTGTTAAAATTGGTTAAAAGTATGGATGGGGAAAAAAAGGGATTTTAATTAGAGCTCTAGATGTAGTAAATATAAAGTATTGCTTTCGATTTAATATGATTTTCTTTCTTTTTCACCTCAGAAAATTTTTATAAACCCCATTTTAGCTTTAAAGTCTCCTAAAATTACCTTAAATAAGTAGGATTAATGTATTTTGGGTGGGAGAAAACTAACAGAATTGAGAGAGTCTGGAGCTGCTATGTCCTTGCAGCTGAAGTTCAAGCCTTCTCTCAGGACAAAGCAAATGCATGTGAGAGGTGAAAGAAAAGATGAAATTAATAGAAGATTTATTTTATAGTCAGCACCCAAGACACAAGCTGGTTTTTATTTTTGCTTACTGGCTGCTGCAGACTGCCCTGAGACCTGACAAACTCAGGTCTGCTGGGTCATTGCAGGCATTGTGTCTTAGCCGGAGTTTTGCTTGCAGTCACAGAAGCCTTGCAAAAGATGGAGTCACGATTGACAGAGAGAAATTTTTCCTTATCCGAGGGACAGCAGAAGTCAGGTCAGAGAGGAGCAAAAGTAGAGTGAGGAGGGGAAAGGCAAGAAGGAGCCAGCAGAGAAGCAGCGTGCAAGGCTGGTGTGGGGGTGTTATAGGACTTTTCCCCCTCTAACCCGCACCCTCATCCTGAAAGGGATGTATGTCAGTAAACTTCTCCTAACTAACACATTCCCTTAAATGAGGGAATTAATTAATTAGTCAAAGAAATTTCTGTTTAGTTATAACTTGTATTGTTAATGCGTTATGTATAACACACGTGCATGCGTATGTATAAAAAAGTTAAATATATATGTGTGTGTTATGCTTATATCATCACAGCATTTTACTATATAATTATGAGTTATTACATAATTCAATTATAGTAATTATTGAAAAAATAATATATTATTATGCTATAATATGATTGTATTATTATATATAGGCGTATGAATAAGCTTAGGAGATATCTTGTGTGGCTGAGAGAAGGTTGGACATAAATCTGAGTAAAGCTCAGTTGCTAAATTGAGGTCAGTGAAGCCACCAAAGTGCAAACCTAGCTTTCTCTTTTCTTTTTCTATAACTGTGCCTGTATTTTCAGGGTAAATAATTTGGTTTCAAAACTCTTCTGGTAAATACACTCATGTGAGTTGTCAGGATCAGGACCAAATCCATTGCTAAAGAGAACTTCCCTGTGTCAGAAGGGTTACAGTGAAAACAAAAGCACTGAGAAAGGTGGTGAATATATGGAATTAGATTGTTATGAGAGACAGTAAATGGCCTGTATGAGATACTGATTAGCCCATAAAAGTGAAGCTTGGATGAACCTGATAATGGTCTGGATGGTGGGAAGCAAGCTCCGAAAGCAATGACTTTTTACTGCTGTTTGTACTAGTGGAACTGGAGGGCACTCCCTGAAATAATCAGGCAGTGAGTTGAAATCAGTGAAAAGGAAGTTTTCCTCCCCTCCCCGCTTCCCCAACACCCTCAGTGCGCACTTGCAGTGTGAAACTCCTTGTCACAGGATGTTGTAGAAGCCAACGGTATAAATGGGTTCAAGCAGGGATTAGACAAATTCATGGAGGAGAAGTCTGCTGGGAGCTATTAAACATGATGGTCCAGATGCAACCTCTGGCTCAGGAAGTCCCCAGACTGCTGATTGCTGGAATCTGAGGGGTTATACCAGAGGAAGGATCACTGTAATTGCCATGCTGCTTATATTTGCTTCTGAAGAACCCAGCGCTCCCCGCTGGGGAAAATGAGATACTGGGTTGGATGGGCCATCAGTGACTCAGAATGGCTCATCTATTTCATCTATTTTTATGCTCTTAATTGTTGTACAATGAATAGGAAAGTTACCTCGTTTTTCTCCTCTCTACAAGCTGAAATTCACTAGTGCCAAGAAATTCAGATTTCCAACTGCTTGGGCCACTTAGGACAGGCTCCTCGGGGCCAAAAAACGATGCAGCACAGCACATTAAGTGTAACATATTCCATACTGGTCTCTGTGACTGCCCAGGGCCAAGTGAGGCAGGCAGTCCAGATCAATGGCTGGAGCCACATCTTCCCTCTGGGTACTAATGCCTAGTTGCTTATACGAGTAAAGATACTCAAGCAAAGTGGACTCCAAACTTAGGGATGGAAATTGAGGAAGAAAAAAGTGTATTGCTTGCTGTACCTCCTTTTCTGGAGCAGGTAGGAAGGGATTAAGTAGCCAGGTTGGCAGAAGGAGGAGGGCTTACTGCCTGCAGTGGTTACTATACTAAAAGCTGAGCAGAGAAGCTTGGAATTGGTGGGTTTTGCGTAGTATTGGCATTGTTTTATCTGTAGTGGTAGAGGGGTGAAGGTAACCCCTGGCTCCAGACTGGTGCAAAGGCTGATCTCACTCAGCCTGCCCTTGTAAAGAGGCTTGTTTGCATTAAGGGGAGAGTTAAAACCACCTCCTTTGCCTACGTCACATTTCCTTGGGGAACAGGAGCGTGTTGGCCCAAGTGGACTTTGGGTAGATCTTTAGCCAAATCGAAATTCACGTTAAAGAGCCGAGAAAGGAACTGAGGCTTGGCAGGTTGTCTGTGGGGCAGCATCCTCCAGGGCTAAGTCTGCAGGGGGTTGTGTGATCAGGCTAAGTTATGGCGCAGACTTCAGCGATTGCCCCAGGAAAGAGCTTAAGCCCAGGGGCCTGAACACAAACCAGCTGAAGTTGGAAGCAGTCTGGAGGCTAAGGTCTGCTTTTCAACCCTGTCCGGTGCATGTGTGTTTACCCAAAGTCATGCTCCCTCCCCCTTCCTCCCCCCCTGGCATCTCCTTTCCCTAATTTTTCATAAATGTTGCCACTGGGGATTTGTGTATGAGAAAAAAACGAGGTGAAAGAAGTGAAGGGAGGAGGAGGAGGGGAGCTGTACCTCTTCTGCAAATGCAATAATTCAGACGTGGGGGAATGCGCTGTTAAAGTTTCTGCCTTGACGTGCGCATGTGAAACGTGGCCAAGTTATGGTTTCTGTGGGAATTGTACGTTTGAATTTTCTGCCTTTTGTGTGGTTAAATTCTCAACCACAACATTGCATTAAATAGTCGGCCTTTTTTTTTTTTTTTTAAATATATATATTAGTTGTTGTACTCATAAAGCTTAATGTTTTGCTGCTTTCTGAAGGTGGGAGGGTATTTGTGTGTTTTTCTGCTAGGGCGATGACATGGCGGTTTGCTTTAGATCGGAGCGCGGAGGACACGCTCGGATTTCTGCCAAAGCAAAAGGAGGGGGGGAGGTGTTGGGAGCTCTTTCTAGTGAGAAGGGATGGCTCAGCAACAGGGGTGCACGGCCAGACCAACAGCAGTTAGCCTAGGGGACAGGAACAGGCCTTGGGATTTCCTGTTGTGATACTGAATTTTATCCCTTAGTAAGCAGTTCCAAATTCGCTCCAACTGGTGGAGCCCACCAGTTTTGTCTGCTCTTCCCCGCACCTTCTCTCCTCTAGGTATTTGCTCTGAAACCTCTGGGAACTGACGCGAGTGACCTTTGTAGGAAAACTGCACTGGCTGTCCAGTAAAAAAGCAGATTTACCACCGGCATTAACTGCTGCCGGGGCTGAGACTCTGCACACAAACCAAGCACTGATGTCATGTGAAGCTTTGGTTTCCTGTCAGCCCCTAAAGGAGCCTAGAGAAGGTCAGAACAAGCACGGGGGATGCTGGCACCACATCCATTCTCTGTGTTTGAGGCTGCCAGTGCTGGACGTTTTAATGCCAGTGTGGATGAGGGCTGTGGTCCATTGAAATGTAAATTAGAAGGATTTCACAATAAGTGTTTATGTGCTGTGCCAGCAGTAGGCTGAAAGGTGAAGGCTTAAACTTGACTAATGTATTTTCTTTTAATCAGTGACCAGCAAACGAAAATGGATGTTTATAGGCCCTGTGAAACACATTAGCTTGGGCTGGGTTCATTATTGCAGCCCTAAGCAGTCTTAGGGAATCACAGGCATCAGAAATCGTCTCCTGGGATAGACTGGCAAAGGGAGGGTGCTTCTCTTTGCTTCTTTTTAGTTATGAATTTTTTGGATACTCTTACCATTTTTTTTTTCTCCTACGAAAACGCTCGTTCCAACTTCCTGTAGCCACCAAAAGTAGTTATTCTTTTCAGACCCTGGTCCTGATGGAAGGCAGGCAAATCTTGGAGCTTTGCCAGCCCTGTTGGAGATGGAGATCTGGGAATAAAGGGAAACCAAATCGCCAAATAAACGTGGCTTATTCTTTGTGGTAGCTTAAACCATCTTCTTCCAGCCCGCTGAAGGTTATTGTCTTCATGAAAGGATATTATCTTCTATATGGAAGATGTTATCTTACCTATCATTCCGGCTTCATATGCCCAGTGAGTCCCTTCCCACATGAACACCCCTGGTGGTTTTTGCCTTGGTGTTCCTGTATGCCCCTTTCCAGCCAAGAAGCAAAGATCTCAATATTTGAAAGCTAAGGTTGTCCTCCTGACCCTCTCCGTCCTTCTGACCGCGTCTTCTCTCTGTGTTTTGAATTTCCGCATTTCCTGTGGGCACAGACTTCCAAACCAGATGGAGATGGAATGTCTTTGCTCTTCCTTTCCCTCCCACAAAGAGCGTTAGGGTGCTTTTGGCACCCTGAGCCTGAACTGAGGTGGGTGAGGGCCATCCTGCGTGTGTTGTCAGTGTTTATCCCCACAGGATGTGCTCAGGGCTCTCTTCTCAAGCCTAATGGGTAGGTAAAAGGCAACTGGTTTTAAAACTCCTTTAGAAGAATGTAAATATGTTTTCTGTTTTGACCCACCAGGTCCTTGAGCGGCTTGTGATGTTTTCAAAAGGCAAACGTCCGATTTCCTCCACTCTCCCCAGCACAAAATCCTGTCCACTGGGGTGGCTGGGAGGTTTTCCTTGGTCTTTAGGAGAGAAGGGTTTCAATCTACATGTGTCCTGGTAGAGACAGTCTGGGAACTTCTATGGGTTTTCCCCCTTCACAGGATTTTCTGGCCTGTTGGAAAAAGTTTTGTTCTCACTCTGCCTCTAAGGGCACAGGCAAGGACGCTGTCAGCAGGGAAGCCGAGTTTATTGGCTTCCTATCCTTTGATTTGGTTATTTTCTGCCCTTTTTTGAAACAATTCTTTGGTTTTTGAAGGCAAATGGTGTCTGCAACGTAGTGAATTGGACACTAAATTTCTATTAATTCATAAAAACTAAAATAGAATCCATTAGGAGTAGTTTGGTATTGGTGTGAAAGGAGATGTAAATTATCTACTATCATGCTTGAAATGCGAAAGCTAATCATGTTTGGCATCAGGCCAGCTACCATTAAAGTAATTATTTTTAATCATCAGCTTTTGGTGACATGAATACTCATATTTGTTGATTTACTGTGGAAAGCACTTTACATTGTAAATAAAAAGCTGAGAAAATATACATTTTGTTTCAACGATAATAATAATTATTCAGATAAAAAGACATTTGCTTTTATGAAGCCAAAAGAGCCCGTTTCTGTCCGTGTGTCAGTCAATATAATCAGCCTGATCTAATGCCTGTCATATTAAATGGGAAGTCCACCAACTGCAGGAGGGGATTGGATCCTATTCCCGTGTGAACACTACATTTTTTATCCTTTAAAATTACAAATAATTATCAGTAACCTGAACCACTGCTGTTGAACACCTTTTCTGTTTAAGCTGACATAAATTCAAGCAGGGCTGTCCTATGTGCAACCTTTATTTGATGATAAACCCCATAAAATATTGTAAATGGTCTACATGAACTAGGTTAAAATTCCTAATTTTACCTTGTTTTCATTAGTTTTTCAATGAAACGGAGACTCCTAATTTCCTATGCAAGTTCTCTTAGGGAAGATGTAAGTGCCTCGCTTATTTGGGACCACTGGAAATCACCTGTCTTCTGGAGGAATAAAATTGTATAAGCATGGCAAAATATTACTCCGAAACTTGGAAGTATAAAGTAAGAGGACCTGCAAAACGTTCAGGAAGCAACCTGTGGATATCACTGAAAGTCTGTATTTGCCCCAGTGGTCCATATCCTCAAAATATGCATGTCTGGTTTGCAGAAAGTATTCCTTAATTTCACAGGCATAGAATCTTATGGTACGAAATATACAGCATGGAGGTAAAAATTAATTAATTAAGCAATCAGGGAGCTCGAATTCAGCATGTAGTGACTGGACAGTCAGGGAGTATACAAAAGCAATTCAGGGAGGGGAAAGGGTTATTAGCAGGTAAAGCGAAAGCAGCACAAAATATTAAGCGTAGGGCTGTTTGTGATTTTAAGCAAAGAGGGGCTGGTTCCTCTCTGTTAATTACAGTAGAATAAAAAGCTTATTACAGGGTGTGAGAGGGCGTGGGACCAGCGTGTGCTCGGAGCCTCAGAGGCAATTCCACCACATGCATCTTGACAGAATATTTTGTACAAGCCCAATCATAAAAGAACCCAATAATGCAGGCAAGCGAAGAAAGGGAAGCAGACAAAAGCTCCTCTCTCCATTCTCTCCTTAGGTAGGCAGATCCAACCAAACACAGGCTGTTTCCAAAGCCTGGAGAGTGCTGCCAAGCCAGCTGAGCTGGCCACATGCTGGGCAGCTTGGAGGACCCGTGGGAGTGCTGGCTCCCGTTTCCTTGGCACCAGCAACTCCACCACTCAGCAGCGTGGGTATTGGTTTCATCAGACTTCAGGCAGCTTCCTTTTCCTCCACTCTTTGACCACTTTTGACCACTTTTTGTGTTGCTGAGTGTGACACGGCTTGGCAGAAGCTATGGAAGATGTCGTGCTCCATTGCAGTTCCCTGTCCTCCTGTCCCCACACAAGTTCCATTCCCAAAATCTGGACCTTCTTTGGGGCTCTCCTCTCTGAAGAGTGTGGTCTGTATGACCAGCCCTCGTGGGGGGATGTCTGTTTTCCCAGGAGTGAGGAGCCTCTGTCAGCCTGCTCTGGTGAAGCTCATGAATGGTGACCAAGCTCCAAGATAAAGCTGCCTCTGTACACCTCCTCCTCCCGAGCGCAAATGTCTGTGGAAGGCTGTCCACACAAACTGCTTCTCACGCTGGCCCACAAGTTAGCCCAGGGCTTGAATTTGGGTCTTTATAGTCTAAAAATAGGGTACAAGTGCTTAAAAAAAAAAAAAAAGGCATCATTTGGCCCATGGTCTTCCTTCTGGAAACATACTCAGTCTGTGTTTTAGGTCGTTTCTTAAAAGAATAAAA
>WBMY01008416.1:282885-385415 GCA_013397315.1 Donacobius atricapilla
TTTTTAGAATGTTTTTTTTTTTTTTGTAAATCAGGAAGGGGTTGGTCCGTGCTCCGTCTGGCTCTGTGTGAGATGCTTGCTCCGCCGCAGGTTTTGGGAGCCTCTGCAGGCAGGAGTGTTGGTGTGGGTTACCTTCGCCGTTAGCTAGATGGTGCTAAAGAATTTGTGCTTCTCATGGCTGAGGAGAGACATCCACTCGGAGCCCAATCCTCCCTCCGGTCCCTGGGCTCGATTAAAAAGAGACGCTCTTGCTCTGCCCTAGGTGCCTGTCTGAGAGAGGGAAGGTTTCCTCTGCCTTTCAGAGTAACTGAAGGAGTTGAGCAGAGTCAACTTGCCTTCACCCTGCAGCAGCTGGGAAATTTTTAGAAGTGAATAATTTAGAAAACAAACAAAACCCAACGCCACTCGCGGGAAGTGCTCTCGGAGCCCAGGTTTCCTTGCTGTTTGAGTGCTGCTGTTTTGGATTAACAGAGCCCTGGCTCTGATAAATACTAACAAAGTGTAACGAATGATCAAAGCCGCGTTTACAACCCAATGAGCTTGAAATGATTGATCTGGATGACATAATAATGATAACCAGTGAGATGAGGCATGCAGGACTCTACCCCTCCAGGTACCGGGAGGAAGGAGCAGGTATTAAAAATGACTCCACTTCTTAGGTCATCAGGTTGCTCCCATTCTGATATAAGCGGAAGACAAAGCAAGAAAGCAAGACCCTTGCTTTCCCCCAGAAGAGCCCTGCAGCTACTTTGGGCTGTTCATACGCTTTTGATAGTAATTAATTGTTTTGTACAGATTACAAAGCTTGATTGTGGAGTAAGTAAGACCGAGTCATTTATGACTGTTCCCTGTGCTGCTGGGGATCTAAGCCTCTTGCCTGCAGTTCAAAGCGTGGTCTAATCTCAAATGTTGTTCTTTGCAAGGCCATGGTCACAGATGTGGAAGGATATCAACGTGTCTACGGCCTGGCTTTTGCCATCTGGAGGTCTCCTGTTATCCCCAGAAGGCTGGCTAGAGAATTAATGACAAGAAAACGTAGACAAACCATAACTGCGGCTATGCTTTAGAACTTGGCTGCCTCTGGTCCCATGACCTCTCCAACCCCAGTGTGCCTCCTTACAGCCTTCCAGAACCAAGCTTCCAACAGAATTCCTTTCCTCCTACAAAGCACAAGTGCCTATCCACTGGCCTTAGACCTGGCAGATGAGAAAGAGTTGAGCCTTCCTTGATGTGTTCATTTTTTTGTCTTTTTTTCCTCCTTTGAGTCTTTGACGGCAAAGATTGTCTGGATATGTGGAATGTTCACATTCCTCAGCATTCCTTAAAGACAACTCACCCTTCCATAAAATCAGCATAACCCGCTGTTTATTTCCAGCAGGTTGCTTTTTCCAGGTAGGAACAGAAGGCTTTGTAGCCCCGAATCCACCGGTTCAGGGTTATGGAAGGCAGTCTATTTGGGCACGTAGAAAATGCTCTCACAACATCATGAACATCACTGCTCTCCAGGTCTGATCCTGTAGTGTCCCTTGCTCTGGATTTACAGCAGGCAAGGATCCCTTTAGGGACAAGTCCTGTGTTGCTGCTGTACCGTTAGCAGCCACCAGCTACTTCTTCCTTTCCTTTTTTTTTCACACACAAAGTATGGCAGACAGAATAAACCTGTTCACACAGGGGCCAAGGAGCTTTTGCATTTTAAAAATACTGGGCTGAATCCTCAGTGGCATGAAAGTAAACAGTAACACCTTTGAAGTCAAGAGAGTTTTTTCTCATTTACCATCTGAGGCTCCTTTGCAGTATGATACTAAGAGCAGATTCACAGTGTCTACATGTAGAGGAAGGAGGATTTCTCCAGGTTTCCAGTAAAGTTGGCAAGGAGACAATCAGTTGCTCTGGAAGGCAATTAGAGTATTCAAATATGAATCTGAATTGCTCTGTGGAAGAGACTATCTTTTATTCTCCCCTTTCACTGCCATCCCTTTTTGCCCCTCACTGGACCATGCAGACTCTGCCAGGTTAAGCACCTGAAGCAAGGTGCCTAAAATTTGTCCAGCTGAGTTAGTGCTGACCACTTTCAGCACTTACTGCAGCCACTCCTCGAGGAGCTCCTCAAAGCAGCTCCATCTGTTTCCCTAACCTAAAACACCCCCCCAACGTTAGCAGTGACAGGTAGGACTGACAAGTATGTGGACAGGCATGAACGCTTTTCTGAAGATTTCTAAGCTACCCCAAAGTTCTTTTACCACAGCAGTGTTACTGTCTATGACAGCTGACCTCAGAGTTGGTTCTCTGGGCAGCGAGTTCAATTAGCTTTAATACTTTCAACATTTAAATAGTTAACAGTAAGCAAAGTTCTTTAGAAGCGTAGGGGGATGGCTACATGTGCGTCTGCTGAAGTTGTCAGGCAACGATGGAAAAAAGAAAGAAAGAAAAAAAAAATTTAAAATCTCTAATTGCTTCCAGACAATGCCTTTTGGATAGGGCTGTGAGAGAGCAAGGGGAGCTCATGCTCTGGCAGAGGGACTGCTCCCAGCCAGAGAGGAGTCAGCTGCAGCCCTGACATCGCTCCAGTCCTGCCTGGTGACCTTCTCAGTGCCAGTGGAAAAGCTTTGCCCAAAACAATCAGGTTCTCCAGCTCTCTGCAATACCCCTGGCTAACAGGAAGCTTGTGGAAAGTCAAACGTCCAGGGAAGTGAGCCAGCAGATCTGGATCTACTGCTGTCTTGCTTCACAATCGTGGGCTTGTCCTGTCACTGACTCTCATTCTCCCTGCCAGTAAAATCTGAGATAAATCTGAGCTGTTGAGGGCTGGGCTTTGGTAGCTAATTTGTTCAGGTCCTACAGTAGGAAGTGGCATTGTGTCATTGATATACAGACAAATTCCTGGAATTTTCAATGTATTCTTAGCTAGTAGTATAATACAAACCTTCCTGCTTTGCCATCTTCCACGTTATTTTCTGGAGTTGGTTCATCTAGGTGTTGGCAGAAAATCAGATTCACATGTTTTTTTGCTGGAACTGGAAAACAAAAGCAGAAGGGGATGGGAGAGATGGCAGCAGAGAGCACTGAGGAAACTTCACTGGCTGCAAACAGCCTTAACAATCAGTGCCAGAACCGAGGGAGGAGTAATAAGGTCATATATTCTGTGATGACAAGTGGGAGAGCTTCTACTTGAACTACCAGGACTCAGCTCAAGCAACTCCTGCCACTAGTCCAGTCCTGGCTATGACAAACTGTCCTCAAAGGTGACTTTTCAGGCCAGCCTAATTTTTGAAGGACAGAAAAAAAAATAGGTGTCACAAAATTTAGCTCTTTCTAAATTCCATAGAAGGGATTAACTGCTCTCCAAAGCCTCCACAAGTTTCTGTGTTACTACAGTCTTGCCATTTACTCTGCTTTGGCTCAGCCTCAGACAATTCTTTATCAGACTTTTCTGATATTTAAATGCTGGATTAAATTTAAAATTAGAAGTGCGTCTTGAAATGAAGACTTTAGTTTATGTTGGCATGAGGTGGTAGTATTGAGGTTATTTCTCTCTGGGAAAATCTGTATTGGTCCTTGTCAGTCCATAATGAAGATACTCATTTTATTACTCATTCGAGTCACTGATTGTGTCCAATGGATGCTGTCCTGCACTGATGTCTTTTACTATCTCAGAGTTTTAAAAAAATCCAACCGTGGACTTGAAACCACTTAAATATTTTATTACAGAAAATGTAGGCTCAGCATGTAAGTTTAGCAGTCAAACTATATCTGTGCACATATACGTGCTTTTACAGACCCCAGGGTTTTATTTTGTCTAACTAATTTAAGAGTAAATGGTTGGATTGTGGTGGAATTGTTAAGCGTGTATACGAGCATCATTTTATATCAGGACCTAAACAAGTCTCCAGTAAAGCAGCATTGTGGTTTTTTGCAGCTGGAAAGATCAGAGACTGTAATAAAAAGAAGTCCATAGAAATGGATGACCCTTCCAGCAAAGAAATCCACAGGAACATCTTGAGGGAGTTCATTGCTACATGTTGACATCCAGTGGAGAAATGGTCTCAGAAATCCCCCTTTCATCATCTTTACAGCAACCTTAGGCAGAGGCCCCTGAAAGTGATGTTGCTTAGCCTGAAGTTTTGTCTTTCAGATGGATTTAAAGAATTTAAGTCACTGTCAACAGTTACTGCAGGGAAGGCAGTAGAGGTTCAAGATATTGATAAAGCACCACATTTCATCTGGAGCCTTCTCCACTCCTGGCTGAGCTGGTGTAATTGAGTTTATGAGGAACCATCATCTGTTTCAGTCTGAAGTCAGCCGGGTTAATTTAAGGCAGGGCTGACTAGCTGGCAGGGGAGAGCGCTTTAAACCTACCCCAGCCATTACTGCCGCAGCCTGGCCCACCGCCAGCACCGAGTCTACAAGGAGTTGGAGTATATTTAGCTCCAGCTTATTCTCTGCCCCCTCGACTTGCATGCTGACCCATGCCAGCTGTGACTCAAGTCTTCCTGGCCTCTTTTGCTGACATCCTCCAACCTGTCTGCTTGTTTGGATTCACGCTGTTTGCTGGCCTGGTACTTATCTTCCGCTGTGAAAATTTGACTGGGCAGCTGACTTGCTCAGAGACCTTGGGCAAGTCTTCTAATCCCTCAAACTTAGTCTGCAGATCTCTGCAAAATAAAGGATTACTCCCAGAGTCCTGACAGGGTGCTGTCAAGATGTGATGCTGGATATTTGTGCGCCACTCTGCTTTCTCTGTAGAAAAACTGAATGTTTTCAATATAGCATAGATCATATATTTGTAACATTAGCAGAACAAGTCAGTCAAGGACCATGTGTTTATTATTCCAAGAAGGGATACAGCCCTGCTGCTGTCACTACAAAAAATTTTAGCTCCTACTGTATTCATGGAAAAGTGCACCAGATTATAGTTTTCTCCACCAAACAAGCACTTCTTTAATCTTGGAAGCTCCTTTTTCATCCATTCCAACTTTGACTTCAATTTTTCTTAGACAAAAAAAAATGTCAGGCAGCTTTATAGGATTTCCAGTTACAAACGATACAAGTCTTAGCACATCTCATAGGCAAGGGAATATGATGTACTTTATGATCTGATAAAAGTAAACCTGAGGGAGCTATTCCTAAAACTGCCAGTCAGGGTCAAGGATGAGATCACATCTGAGAAGGCAGCAGTGGTATCAAATACCTTTTGTAAAGCAATGACATAAAGGGTTTTAGAAAGCTGGCCTGAACTCAGGGGTCTGGATTGGCCTCCTAGTGATGTCAACTGTGCGCTTATAATGCCCGGAAAATGTCTCGTTCTTCTCCTTTTCTAGGAATAATTACCCCTTAATCACAGCAACAAGTGAATTTAGGTCCCTTGGTGTCCCCTGTGAGCTGATTACTATATGCTCCCAATAGTCACAGTCAGTGGAACTGAGGACCAAAGAGTTGTCAGGCAGATTTTGCACCTTGGACATCTTCCTCACCCCATCACAGCAGCATCAACACCTTTTGGGTTAAGGTTCTTTCTTGGAGCTACCAGAAGGTGCATTTTCAGTGTGGTCTCCTATGTTGACCCCTTTCCCTAGAGCAGGATGCTCAGAGCTACAAACAGCCTGGCCTTGAACAGTTCCAGAGGTGGGGCATCCACAACTTCTCCGGGCAACTTTCTTAGCAGCCCGCTGAAGGTGACAGGGAATCGTGTGAAGGGCAGGTAGGGAACCTGGTTCATTCCTGGCTGTGTGAGGTAATCAGAAGATTACAGCTGCTGGGGATTTGGTTCACTGTCTAAGAAAAGAATTAAATTTTTGACGCAAATTCAGAAAGAGAGAACCAAAAGGTTCAGAGAAGAACTAAGGGGTGTTTAACAACATATGCAAAAAGACATCTAGAGACCAGAAGCAGTGTATTCTCAGTTTGATCTGCGTGTGACGTAACCTGACCCTTTGGCAGATACAAGTGTATTAAACAAATTCTCATATAACCTGAAAACAGAGGAAGAGCATTTCTTAGAGCAGAGGGAAGGATATGAATATTTAGGGAAAATGGGGGGGTGGAAGGGAGGTGTAGCCAAAAGGTTGGTTATCAACTTCAATTTTACTTTCAAATGTATTACCAAGGTCTGTGGTGCTCCTCATGCTCCCCAGTTGGTATTTTTGCAGGTAAAGCATGTGTAAATTACAGTGATTTACACCAGTTTGGACACTGATCTGGCAACCTTAATTTAACAGAGCCACTCAGAGCTCTGCCCACTTGTTGCAGTCGGAGAGTGTTAAACCTGTACCCAGGTGTCCATTCCACCTGGCAGTGATCTCAGGTCCTGCCGGGAATGCCCCACCCACAGCTGTCCCACCAATCTGAGCAGCCTTGGAGTAAATGCTGCTCACCTGGCAGGGGTGGGAAGGGGCAACCTAACAAAGAGCTTCTCCAGAGGAGTTGCTTAGGGGTGAATTCCTGAGTGTCCTATCCTTTTCTTCTGCTTGGCCTGGAAATTGTTCCTGACTGGTTGCTGCCTCCTGTTGCTGGTAATGCCTCTCACTGACCCTGGGTTTGGGTTTGTTTGATAAACTGGGATCTGTAAAAACGCAGTCTAACAATTCCACCACTTGTTCTAATTTAGTGAGGGGTGAGAATTAACAGATGGTGTCATTATCAAAAGCTGTTCAAGTGTTGAAACAACACAAATTCTACAAATACAGAAAAACAAATATAAACTGCTGTAATTTTTCCAATATTGGTTGAATTATAATCACACTTTGCATTTATATGGGGCTTTTTAATCCACAGCTTTTGAAGTGCTTCCAGACTGTACCTAAAGCTCAGCCCAGACCTGTGAGGGAGGAGAGCATAACGTTACCTGCTGTACTGAAAGCTGGAGGTGTGGTGCCAAGTGTTAAAGACTTACTTTGGAGATCTGCACAGGGACTCTGGCTTCTTCACCTGGCTCTGCTGCTGCTCCAGCTGAATGGTCCTGGGTAAGTGCTTTCATTTCTCCATAGCTGAATTTCCGCTTCCAAACAAGGAATGATGATGCTTTGCCTCCTTTGGGAAGTGTTTTGTTTCCAGCAGATGAAAATTGCGGCGTTGTGAGGCGCGGGTGTTCCTGATATCATTATCATTGCAACTATTCAAACGCAGATGCTGGGAGGGCTTAATGTGAAATACACCGTCTGGGTTTCCAGAAGGACGGAGAATATCAGGGTTCTAACTGAAGTTCTTCTAAAAGCTTGATTTTTATGGGTTCCCATGGTGAACATTGTAAAACACAAGTAAGGGTTTTGCTGGTTTGGAGGTTTTTTTCCCCTCTCCTTTTTGTTATCCTTGGTAGTTATCACAACTTCCCAGGACCTTTCTATTTCAGCTTTCTGCATATTCCATTTTCACAGTACACCAGTGTGTTGCCTTTTTCTTGACTGTGCATCTGCAGGTGTAAGTGAGGGATTCTGCAATTAAATTAGGCAAGTGATTGTACTGAGGGAAAAAGTTTGAAGATTTGAACTCACTTTCTTGTGCACTCTGTTTTTGGACTTTGTTATGAGGTCAGACATAGTGAAGATGATCTCTTGTTGATAAGTTGGGTGTTGAGACTGCATAAAATAGTAATGGACTTTATAAAAAAAAGATCAGTCTTTGATTGTTGAATTTCAGGGTTGTGTGTTTCAGAAGATAATATTTATGCTGTTGATTATATTCATATTTTGGTTGGCCCAAAGGATGCAGTGGTGCTTTGTGATAGATGCTTTGAGGCTCTGCATTTTTATAATAAATGTGAGTGTGGAGGGAGGAAAGAAAGAAGGAAAAAAAGAGGGTGGAAAAAACCCCCAGCATTTTGGGAGAGGAAGCTCTCAGATTAATCACGAGAAGTTTTAGCCAAAAAAACAAAGTTAATGCGTTAAAGATTCCCTTCCTCACATGAATGCATTCCTGTGAGTATTGAATTGGGACACTTTGCATCCTTTGCTAGACTTGTGTCGTGGATTTGTTCTCCATTGCTTTGGGCAAACATCACGGTGCAGCTCGTATCCATGCTGCTGAAATCTTTACCTCCCACAAGAAGTCAGCAATGCTTGCGTGGCTTCCCTGGCCTGTGGCAACAGCTGAACTCCACTTGGCCCTTGCTAAGGAGGGAGCCAATCCACCCAGGCCAGAAAGGGCCACTACAGCAG
The DNA here is from genome assembly GCA_013397315.1 of Donacobius atricapilla. Classification (NCBI taxonomy): domain Eukaryota; kingdom Metazoa; phylum Chordata; class Aves; order Passeriformes; family Mimidae; genus Donacobius; species Donacobius atricapilla. The sequence continues at coordinate 291,036 of WBMY01008416.1, forward strand.
CAAAAAGAGGGAAGTGCTGGAGCCTACTGTAAGCCTGGCTGTGTGCACAGGCTGTAGCTGGTGATCCTGTCCTATAAGCTACTCAAAATCCCTCTGAAAAGCTGGAGCCGGGCTAATTCCTAGTTGTGTGCAGGATGGATGGGTTTTGAGCATACACTTGTTTTAAAGAGACCACGTTTTCACACATTTCTTATAAACTGTTGCTCTCCAGTTGCTTTTGTGTGCTGAGAGGTGACTTTTCCTGCCAGCAGGTCCTGCTGGTGGCCTGAGGATGGGGTAGGAGTGGGAGTGGGGTGTATTGTGTTGCCCTGTTGAGTTCTACACAGAAAAACCTGGTGGGGACTAAGTCCCGAGACCCAAAATTCTGTTGTCTCCCTTTACACACCAGAATGTTACAAATGGTGCTTATTTATTTATTTCGGTCTTGGTCCGATGAAAAGAAGAAAGGAAGGACTACTTGAGGCTTATCTAGCTTTGACAGAATTTGAGGCTTTATAAATGTGGGTTCCAGTTGCACTTGGTGGAAGTTACTGCAACCTGGCAAACCAGCCTGGAAGCCAGCAGAAGACAACCACAAATCTGGCAAAAATTACCACTGCCAGATGCCTTTGCTGTTCCTTTCGCTTTCTACGGATTTTCAGCACTTAGGTTTTCTTTCTTTCTTTATGTTTTTTTTTTAATTATTGTTTTTTATTCTGGAAACACTCTCGAAGTAGAATGCAGGCAGTGTTTTGGGCTGCCTAGCCAAAGTTTAGCTGTCCTTTTGCATCTCTGCCAAACTTCCTGTTTTCAGCAAAAACAATTTATTATCTTGCTGGTTCTTTAGACCTGAAAGGATTCGTGAGTACAAATAAACTTGTGGTAGTTTTTTGGGTTTTTTTAATGGCCTTTCAAAGAATAAACTGACTTGCTTCCTCTCAATTATGTGGTCTATGCTAGCAAAGAAAAGTATTTAACCTTTGGGCCCCTAGCAAGATTCAGAAAATGTTTTAATTATGCAGAACTTCTGCACTCTGAACTTTTAAAGTACACATAATTATTTTTTCATATGCTAGAAATCTTTGTTTCATGTGGTTGGGCAATAGCATCACTTGGCCACATGCATGTTACAGGAGTTTGAAGTGAGTTAAAATTGGAAATCTTCAGTCTAAATATTTCCTAAGCCTTTCCTAAAGGTTTATTCTTGGCAATGCATGGACATGTGGTAACAAAACAGAGAAATCTATGACAGGTAGGTAGTAATCCTCCCTCTTACTGACCAAATGAAATCTGAAATAAGAAATTAGGCAGCAAAGCTATCCCTTGTCTTCATGGAGGGAAAGCAAGAAGTCACAAACCCAAGCCAGGCTGCAAAGGAATTGGAGAAGAATCTCCTCTCTAAACATAAAATATATGTAAGTTATCCAAAAAGAAAAACAAAACAACAAACCAGCACTCTGTGTCATTCATCCCCGGTGCCTCTGTGGCATGAGGGAATGGAACAAAAGCACGTTTGTAAAATTGACGTTGGCAGGAGTAGGGCTGCGGGGTGGGAGGAGGTAACTTGGCATTAGACAGCTCTGTCTCTGCCTTCAAAAATTCCTGCACATTACCTGCAACTGTTGCGAAGATGTTGGAGTCTATTTTTTGCATTGTACTTCAAAGGTTTTGCAAATTCTTTGAAGGTGACTTAACAGCTATTAAGTGATACTAAAGGAGCGGGGAAAAAAATCGAAATCTTTCCAAAGAAGTTTAAAGGATGTGTTTAATATTAGTGTTGGAAATGTGCTATAAATCCTTGTAGTTTATGTGTGTCACCATCTCTGAGATGGCATTTATCACAGTGGAGGGAGAAGGAACAATTCACAGAGGAAAGGATTTTTAAGAGTTTTATATGTTCCTCCCTCTGTCACCAAAAGAAGGAAGAAAAAGATGTGAGCAGAAGCCCTCTCAGCTGCACAGAAATCCTTGAACAGTTGTAACGTCCAGGTTGTATGACAGCAGGACACTCCTACTGTTTTCCTTAAGGAAAACTGTACTTTTTGCCATTTTTCGACAATTTGTTGTCTTTCATAAGGCAGTTATAAAATAGCAAGAACCTCCCCGCGCCAAGTAATAGGAGGAAGGGAATAATGTTCTTTAATATGTGAAAAAAACCTCAGAAGTTTGAATAGTGGAAGTATTTTCTATTCTAGTTCTATCAATTAAATCATGTAGGAAATTCTAAAAAGTGTCAGGAAGAGAATTGCACCTGTAATTTATTAGTTGGAACGATGTTCCTCTAGGGTCAGTTTTAGTTCCTTGCCCCTTTAAAAACCCAAGCCAGGGGTTTTGTCAAGAGTTCTGTATTCATCCTTTCAAAAGTGAAAGTGTTTAAAGGGGTGTTGCAAATAATTTCTGATTCCACTAGCTTCAAAGAAGTTAACTGCATTCAGTGTCCTTAGCTCTTAGCTTCATTTGTTAAATCGAGCTGCTTCTGCAATTTATAGCAAAATAAATGTTTTTCTCTGGGGGAATAATTACTATTCCTCTTACTGGTGCGTGTGTATGCAGATGTTTGTCAGCAGAGGAATTTGAGTTGATGAGATTAAAGGAAATGTTTCTTTCAGTAGCACTGAGCTGGTATCCTAACAAGAAGGGGAAGCTGATCTGTCCATTCGTGACTATCAGGGTTGTGCCCCATTGATGGGAAATTCTGCTTTGATACAGTTTTCCTGCAAGTGAAACCTGACTGACCTGTGAGGGATTGTAAAGGAAGTAGGGCTGGTTCATTCCTGTTCACCTTGCCGCGAGGTAGAGGTGGGATTTTGGCTTTCAGGGCTATCACTTGGTGGTCATTAAGCAAGGAAGAGGTGTTTAGTATCTGCCGAGGCTGAGCCTGTAGTAAAAAAACCTTCATTTGGGTGTTCTTGATGAAACCATTTCTCAAGAGAAGGGATTAAATTAATGTGTGCACCTTGAAGGGGCTTTGACAGAGGGAAGTTCTGGCAAAAAACTGCATCAAAACTGCCTGACCTGAAACTGCACTGACCCTCAAGGGGAAGGATTTTGATGGGATGCTGGAATGGATCTACATCCCATCACCCACTGAGTCTCATCTGATTGAGCCCCTGTCTTGGTACAGAGGTTGAGGATCAGAGAATTTCTCTAGGTTTGTAGGAACATAAGGGTTTTTTTTTTTCCCCAAACTGGGAAAGGCGCTTACTGGGGAATTTGGGAGATTGCCCAGAACCTCCAAAACTGAAGCCGAGTGTTTCAGTGGATTCCATTTCTTTTTTGTGTTGCCATTAATGGATGTAAAGCTTCTACCCTGGCCACGTACAATACCTGCAGGCAGGGCTTTCTGCAATATACTCTGAAGGAAATGTTTCGCATGGTTTTCCATCATCTGAGCTACTTGATAGTGCCACGTTTCTCTCCTCCTGGACCATGCAGCCTATTATTGTTTTGGCTGAGAAGAAACTTTACCCTGAATGGTTTGAAGCCTCTCAGTTCAGAGGTAGAAAGCCATACTGGGGCCTTTCTTAGACCTTCACTAGGTAAATTTATCAGTGAAACGAGAGCCAGATGGATCTGAGTGATTATCTGCTGCAATACTGCATCTTTCAGTGCACGGAGGATGGGGAAAGGGGGATGGTGGCTCAGCAGCTCCCCGCCTGCTGCAAGGAGCAGGAGAATTAAGTTTTGTCAAATCTAGTAGTGGCTACAGCTGACAGAAGCTTCCAGGGCTTATAATAAATAGATGAGAAGCACAGACGGTGCTGTGCTGCCTTTTGGGATGCAGCGGAGCCCTTGGACAGGTGCTGCCTGGTTAGTTTTCCCCTGGAGAAAGTGAGCACCAGGATGGTATCTCCGATAGCTTGGAGGCTGGCTTGGCTCTGGGCTCGAGTCAGTTTTAGACACATGTAAAAGACTGTTTATGTTGAGCTCTTTCTATTTTAACGCTGAATCGGTGTTCCTAGTGAATCCAAGGAATTGCCTATAAAAGTTTCTACATCTGTTTCCTTCCCTAGGCTTGTCAGTCGTTACTTATATCCCAGTTGTGGCAGAGAGGAAATACTGTTTTTCTTTATTCACTGTGTCTGGAACCCACCCTGAATTTATGCACCCCACAAGTTTTTAGAACGAGCCATTAACAAATACTAGATGCACATCCTCTGCACTTTGGTTCATCCTTTTCTTTTTTTTTTTTTTTTCCTGCAACTGATTTTTTGTGAAAAGTCTTTTTTCCTACAAAAAGTACACCTTGGCACATCAGCAGAAACCTGCAGCTCCCTGAAAGTGCTCCATCCCAAGGCTGCTGGAAGACACCTTGCAGTGGCCTGTGGATCTAGCTATGAAAGAAGCTGGAGAACACTGTGTGATCTAAGTTTTGGGAAACTAGAACTGGAAGAGCATTTCACAACAGACGGGCCCTCAGGAGATCCTGTGTTTGTGTGTCTGTGCTAAGTTTAATCATTTGTGTGACGTGCTTTCCAGTCCAGCTATCTGCTTTAGAACACTAAATTTCAGCTGAAGCAATCCCCCCCAAAAAATAGGATTGGTAGGGTGGAGCAGTACAGGGAGAAGGCTGGAACAGTATATTGTAATAAAAGATGAGGGAAAAAAAAAGAGACAAACACCCATTTCTGGTGATATTTTCTTTAAAACTGTATGGCACACCCATGTTTTGGAGCAGAGGCATGAAAGCTGGCAACAAACTGACTTTTGTTTCAAGGATATGCCTTTTGCAGTTTTTGTCAAAATCCGCACAAATTTGGCAAGGCTGTCGAGCTTTTAACGATCCTGGTTCATGCATATTCAGCAGCAAGGAGTTGGATTTCAGCAGTCTCTGCCCAAAGAGAGCGGGGCTCCTACCAGAGGCGGGAGCACTGCAGGCTGGAAGGTGAAGAAGAGACACATTCCCGTTTCCTCAGGGCTTTTAGAGGATGGCAAGCCCTTGTGCTAGGAAGCCTACACCTCTGTGTTGGTTTATTTTTGCCAGAGCAGCCTTGAGGGCTTTCCAGATCTGAATGTAGATGAGAAGGAGCGGCAGGGAAGGAGGCCTGGGAGCAGAAGCCTGGAGTTTGTTTGGAAAGGTGGAGGACTAGGAAGGTGGGAGAGGAGGAACAAAGAGTCAGTGAGGGCTTGGCAAAGGGTCAAGGCATTGGGCTGCGGCCACAAAGATGAGGGATGAGGTCAGGAGAAGAGGCTGGAGCATGGAGGGGCAGGGTTGTGAATTAAGGCACACGGGTTTGAAGGGGTGAGAGCTGGCTGGGGAGGAGAACAGAGACAAGAGCTGGGTTGAATGAAGTAGCTGAGACTTCTGTTATTCTCTCACTGTAAACTTCACCTGTGCTCGATCCAGGCTAAACGTGCTAAATAAAAATGACAAGTGCCAGGATAAATCCTACCCCCCAAACTGGAACATCACTGCCTTTGATCACATTTCCTTTCCTCTGTCAGCACATAGTCTTCAGGAGCTAAAATTTAAGTTATTTGACCAGGTTCTCAGCTGGTGGCACCTGGTTTAACTTTATCAATAGCTTCCTACAGATTTATATAGACAGCCTGGCTCTATAACCGTCTTCCCACCTCTGTTATTTCCTGACATGGCTTATGCCTTTAAAGATAATAAAGATGTGGTCTGGTACTCTCAGACCTGTGGGGAGGCTGAGTTTTCTTATTTGCAGCCAAGAGCAGAATCTGTCTCTTCCTCTCTAAATTATCTTCGTTTTACTGTGTTTTAAAATGCATCACTCGAAAGTCTAAAATATTTGACAGTTTGCAAATGTATTCAAAATACTGCAGCATTTAGCAATGGTCAAATATCTAGCTATACATTATATACAGTCACATATATTTAATATATGTGCAAGAATGCCACCAGACAGAATAGTTATGGGGAAAATATTGTAATAAATGTAAAAATTGTCATCTACTGATGAAAATGACCCTAATTTATTTGGACTGCTGACATGCATATATATTTTTACTCTGACATTTTATTCTATAGTTTTAATAAATAACTTAGTTTTAGTACTTGTTTTCATCGTGTGTAATGTCCTGGGATGAGGTGGAAGTTGGAATGCAGAAGGAATCAAGTGGAAATTACTAAGTGGTGCCTTTTGTTTTCCAAGAGTAGTTAAGTAAAGTTTGAATGTGTTTTAATATTCTTGAATATTTAAATGCCCTGGGGCATCTTGTATTTAGAAGGAATTTTTTTTATTAGTTTCTTTGTGCATTTTCTGTTTTTTTCTTCCCTGTTTTGTATAAACTTCAAAGGTAATTTTTTGCTTGTGACTTTCTATGAAATCCTGGAAAATGTCCATAAGGTCAAATGGGTTGTTTTGATGTGGAGTTTGGATGTTCATTCTCTCATTGTTTTTGAAGTAAATAAGGCTATGTTAACATAAAACCATGTGACAAGTTGGTTGTGTTAACTAGCTGGTAGGTTGGAGGAGGGGATAGATTTTAATTCTTTTTTTCATATTGATTTCTCTAGTCCCCATTTGACTGCAGATTGCTGTGATGTTATCTAGGGACAAAATCCATCAAACTTCTGAATATTCTCACAGCTGCTGTGGAGCTCACATGGGACGTCAGCGGACTGCTTTTCAGGCTCTGGGTATTAAAACACAAGACATCAGTGAGTCTTTCTGAATGGGGGTGAGACTTGTAATATTAGTAGCAAAGTAACAGCCTTATTTTCTTCTGGTAATTTCTGATCATTTCTCAGCCCACCAGATTTAACCACTGTACTAATGTGCTCTACAATGTTCTGTACCAAATATTAATATCAGCATTATTACGGTGTCAGCACTTCTCTGGTGTTAGCAGATATATTGTTTTCATTATATAAATCTGGTCCCCACACTCCCTGCTTTCCAGTTTAATTAATCCTCTGTCACACCGATGCTGCCAAGAAACCTGTAGCTATTTATAGAAAGGCATCATATTTTAATATGCAAAAGATAAATATGACTTGGAATGTTACAAACTGTGCTACAAGTGGGATTTGAAAGTAAAAAATTAATTTGACTCAATAATGAAAGCTATAGACTGCCTTTAATGCTTTTCACCTTGTGAAAAATGTTAACTGATTAAGCAGATAGCAGTTTAGCTTTAATTTTGAGTTTTTTGACCTTGAGATCTCTTAGACTAGTCTCCATGTGTGTTGATGGGCCACATTCAAACGGGAAAAATAATTTCCAGTTATTTTTTTGTGCTCTGTACAGCTAGAGCACAATCCACAGGGATCAGGTGATAAAACTTCTCTGTAAGGAAATGTTTTTTGGGGAAAGGGTTTTTGTTTGCTATGTAGAAAACTGGATGGATAATTCAATGCTGGTGAGTCACCAGCATTTTCCAAGACCCACCATATGGCAGGGAGGGATATACTCCCACATCTCCTCAAAAGTGCCCAAAGATTCATGATTCTGGCTGTTTGCATCCACCCCCTGCATATAAATGTCTCGATAGGGAAAGAGAAGCTTCAAAGAAAACACAGAGATTAACCTCAAAATATTGGGCAGGAATAGCTTACATGTTATGAGTTTGGAAACTTGCATTCATGCCAAAACAGTAACTTTCTGGTGGTATTGCTGCAGGCCATAAGTTTGTTGGCTAAAGGCACCTGGAACTGGCCAGGGCTTGTATTGGATGTATCTTTGTTCCTTCCTCACATCCCCAAACCCAAGCCCGTGACATTCTCCTAAAAAAAAGGCTACATTGGCTCTTCCCCAGCTTATTGTGCTTAGCTTTATCTAGAACAATTCTATTCTTTACAGTTTCTGCAGCTTTAATCCAGAAATTACTTACTGCCCTGTATTTCCTGCAACCTTTTTTTTCTGGGGTCGACTGTGTGTTTGCCAGCTTCAATGTCTCTGGCACCAGGTGGATATAAACGGTGGAGTTACAGGACCAGGAAGTGGTGTTTTCAAAGTCTGGGATTTGAATTCCTTTAGAGCTCTTCGGGGAAGCAGATACGAGAACTGATGTGGTCACTTGGCTACTGTGCCTTTAAGGACTGAGAAATTTGGAGGTTTTGTAAAAATGATACAGTGTTGGACTTAGCTTCTCCTGTAGTCTCACTCTACAAAGGCCACAGGGGCTCTTAAAACAAGCTGAATTTTTCCTCAGTAGTGCGTTCTGAAAACTTTCGCAAACGTTGGGTTTAAAACTAATGATTGTGTATTTACGTATGCAAAATAAAAATCGATTATATTCCTAATAACAAATATGTGCCCGTAATTCTGTTGAAAAAAGTGCTCATGGCACTCTCTCCATTTTTCTATTTAATATCCCAGCTGTTTTACTAGTCCACATTTTTCTTCGAAATACTGAAAGTGAGAAAACCATGTTTCTACATAAAAGTGCTTGAAACTATTTTTGATTTAACTCAAAGGCATTCAGGAGCAAGCAAACGCTGTCAAGTGTCTTCAGCCAGTAGATTTCAATTTGTATTTAATACTTGCATAACTTAAACATTGGCCAAGAGAATTTTAAGCATTTTTTTTCCTTTAATTTGACTCAAAAAAAAAGTAAAAAAGACTCCTCCTGGACTGAGATCTTGTATCTCAAGTTTCAGACCGAAGTAAACTTTTACAGCCGAGTTGTAAAATAGCAGTTTATGAGACAAACTCTGCCAAAACTTTAACTATAACTGTGCCAATGTGCCATTATAATAATCCAACAATAATCATGGTCCATTATATTAAATCACTCGCACAGACAAAGACTGCTAACCTTTCCAAGTGGGAAAAAAATGTTCCTTTCAGATCAGGGATAAATTCCAACTGAGAAGACCAAATGCTGCAGCCTTTAAGTAGTGAATACATTTACTTCTCCCCAGGGCTCAAATAACCCAACATTTGGTAAATGTTTAACAAGGACGAATTCTCCCTCCCATTTGCCCTTTTCTCATATACACTAGATTAACAAATTTAGTTTAACAAGATGATCCGTGTTACCCCCTGGTATCCCCCAATTAGATCCTTCCTCCTGTTATTGGCTCATCACCCCAGCCCATTTGCTTGATAAGAGGACCCAAGGTAATTAGCTGTGTGGCAGAAAGTGTCTTCCACCAGCCCTGTTTCTTACACAAGAAGGTGCTTCTGCTGTTGCTCTTTCCTTTTTTCATGCGTTTTTTTTTATTTGTTTGTTTTGTTTTGTTTTGTTTTATGGTGATGTCCTCTTTGCAGCATTTTGCAGAGGAGATTAGGAGAGCGTGGCATGTAGCTCTTGATTCAGGTTATGCCTCCCCTGCAGCATGTCAGAAGCTGAATCAAAGCCTCTGCAGGAATTCACAAATCCAGCTTAGAAATCTCATATTTAGCCCTGGATAAATGAACGTTGTTGAGGGCAGAATGACTGTAGCCTCTCTGAGGGGTTCAGGGGGTAATGACAGGCTCTGCCTGTGGTGTCTTTGTGCAGTCACCAGTTCCTCTCTTAGCCTGCTCTGCTTTCAGCTGGGTTTTGTCACATTCAGATGCACTGTTGTTTCATGAGGCATCTGTCAAGCTGGATGGACAGCAAAACTATCGGTGTAGGTTTAGACCAACGAGCAGCTGTCAGATTTGGTGAAAATTTTCCTGATCTTTTTAGGTTTTGTTTGATTTCTCTTTCCCTTGAATTTGGGGAAAGGAATTTGGGTCTGTCCTGTTTTCTTGGGGATGTATTAGCAACTTCAGCGCTACCACCTTTGTCCTTCTTAGGGCTTAATGCCTGCAAGGGCTGGGAGGAGAGCGGAGTTAGGCTGGGAAGGACCTGAAGCCCGTATTGGTGACCTAAAGCACACTGAGCATCTGCATTTAATTCCAGAACTAGGGCTTCTACCTACGCTTAACACTGGAGCAGGGGTGGTGACAGCTGGGAAAAATCTCTAATGCCTTTAACAGCCATCAGTGTCAGTGATGAATAAAGCACCTTCCCATGCCTTACTGGGACGACGGGCTTTGTCACTGAAACCTGCTTAGAGGATTCCCCTGCAGGTGTGCACGCCTGTGTGTGCCATCATTGCCGCTGCAGTGTTTTGTAGGGCTTCCCTCCCATCCAGAATGAAGGCCGGGTTGAAGGTTGGGCAGTCCTGGTGGTACTGGAGGAGACCCAAGGCAGGAGCAGTGTGGCGCTGCCCAGAGTGCTCCTCAGCATTCCTCCGTGAGCCGCTGAGGTTTGTCACTTAGCTGGCACCGAGGGTTCCACTGAGCCTGGTAGAGCTCAGTGACTTAAATATCCCTGTCAAAAGAGCCCTCGGAGGAGCTCAGGATTGTGGCAGTCGTTGCCCTGATGTTTCAGCCTTCTTGTGTCTCACAGTTCATAGTTCTTAGGTTTTTTTCTCACGCACGGGTGTTATGAATAGAAGAGATGTTTTTGTTAGTTTGAATGGGTTTACATATTTTCTTCTTAGAGATATGGACAGTTGTCTTGGTCAATGGGATGGGGAGAGGTGTCAACCTTCTCCCCCAATCCCTGGCCTTTGTAGAAATACTATAAAAATAGAGTCAGATTTTGTAATAAACAGTTCACGCCTTCTCATCAAAGTGAGTGTGTGTGTGTTTGTGTGTCCAACAACGACAGGCAATGACGAGGACTGTGGTGGTCTGCCTTATGGTGGGGGTGACCCTGCTATTTGGATTGGTGGGCCTCCAGCTGAGCACCAAGCCATCACCCGTCCAGGTGGCTTTTTCCTGGTTTCTGGCAGACTGGCCTTAAGGAAACATTCATTTTGGGACTTGCTCTTGTCATTTCTGTCTCTGACACCTCAAATTAGGTGTCACATTATCAGACTTTAGTCAGCCTGGCCGTTGAAGTTGACAGTAAATATCATTTTCTTCTTGTGTGAGATCCATCACTGGGGACTCAATGCTGAGCCACTTGCTGTAGCAGTTGGGAATTGCACCATCTTCACTGTGGGAGAGGTCTCANTAGTTCTATCCGCTCCTTAACCAACTCCTTATGTATGTGCATGTAATACTTCCCATTTTTCTCCACTGTCTTTCCAAGAAGGGAAAAAAAAAAAGTATTTCTAAGTGCCTGAGAAAAGAATAACCCCTATAGAAGACATCCATTCATTTGAGGAATTACTAAAATAAAAAATTACATTTTCTGTGTTTGACAGATCATTTTCATACTGGGGGCTCATACATAGCAATGAAGTCAGATCCCCAAATTATTAATTGTACAGATTCGAGCATTTCAAGGCACTGAAGTGAATTTCTTATTGAAATCAGCTTTACCAGTAGCTGTCCACTCAGCAGCTTTCCTGTCTGGTTGATATGCTCTTTAAATACAGGTTCAAGCTGTACTTGATTCTGCAAAATGCCAAAAATGGTCTGTAAGTCCTCAAACTCCACTAAGGTTTGCAAGCCACACAAGAGGTACTCTGGACCTTGCAATGTATTTTTATGGATGTTTAGATGGGCTTTAATCTTAGCAAGATCAGGAGGTGGTTTCTAGGCCTGAGAGTTTGCTGCAGCTCAGGAAGGTCGGGAAGGCTGAGAGCAGCCTTGCAGCAAAGGACCTATTTGGTTAGGATGGGGTGATTAGTTGACAAAGCCTTTCTTTATTCTCTGTTAGGCCCACTGTTTTTTAGCTATTTTGAAAGTCAATTACTCCAGTTTCAGTTCTGATAACATCTAGTGATAGACGTAATGAGTGTCTTTGGAGCTGCTGATGTGTTACTGGCTGTTTAAGCAGCAGGTCCAGCTCTGGCTGAGCTGGGGCCCCTTCAGATGTGCTTGAAGTCACAATGTGTTCAGAGAAGCTGTCTGCTTCTCCTGAAACTCCCTGAGTGGAGCCCTAACCCCAGACTAAGTGTTGATCTGGTTTAGTGGTGTAAGATTGAAGAGGCACCGAAGGAATCTGTCCCTGAGCCTTGCATCACCTTGTGTTGGAGCTCCAGTCCTTGTGGAGGCACAGAAGGGTCAAGGGATCTGAAGCCCTTTCATTCTCTCCAGAGCACAACATTTCATTGCTTCCCCTGAGAATGAGCTGCGCTCTGGTGGTGCAGCCTGGTTCTGGGAACAACCACGTGTTTTGTGCCATGAGGCCAGGCCACACCACCCGGGTGGGAAGACTTGTGCCATAACGTTGATCTTGTGCCCAGGCAAGGTGCTAGAACCTCCAGAAAGACTGACAGAAAGTTTTCCGGGTCTGTTCAGAGGTTGCTTAAGTACTCTCCTGTAAAACTGGGTTTTGTCTGAGAAAATGGTGCGAACGATCTGGAGGGAAATGCAGACTTTCCACTCCCTACGTGTCCTATGTAAAATGGCAATTTTCCAGTGTCACTTGTAAACGATCTTTTCCTTGATGTGCAACTAGATGCCAGAGAATTTGGTATAAGCTTTTGCATTGCACTGAAGGCCATAAAAACATCTCCTTAAAATCTCCTTTTTTGGTTGCAAGAGAGCAGCTGTCTAGCTTAGTGGGTAAGGCTGGCCCATCTTTGCCTGTTTTTATGAGTCTCTTTTTAGGTAGAAATTCAAAAATATCTTCCTCTTAACTACTTCCAAAAGGTCAGTGGAAAGTGCTGCTTTACCAGTTACACAAAACACTTTTGGGGGTGGGGGAGAATCAGAAATGAGCTGTCCCCTGCTTTTCGTATGGCAAACATATTCAATACCAACAGCTTTCCCCTTGCTCTGCTGTGAACATACACCATTAAACTGGTTTGTTTACATCCTTTCTCTCCTTTTTTCGATACGCGAGTTTGATGCAAACCCATATTCCAGGCAGGCTTTTTCTTCTAGCACCAGATCCTGCTGATACCTTGTGGACCTCATCAGCTAGTCCCCAGCCATCCAAAGGCTTGGGATGCCAGGGAGGCCTGGGAGCAGGGATGGAGCTCCCCGTTCCTCAGAGTGCTTTTACACACCTCTATTTCTGGCTCTTTGCTTGCTCAAATGAAACTGTCTGATTAAGTAACACATAGGAAATGCGTTTCAGTCCAAGTCTGAATCATCAAGCTATTAATTTTTTAAAAAGTGTTTTTTTTTTTCCCCTCAAAATCTGTGCTCGCTCCTTTCCGTGTTAGTTTTCCCCCAAGAGGGACACTCAGGAAGTTTGTTTGGATTAGGTGTGAATTCGCAGTGTATGAGCTGCGTAGACACCCTTGTGCAAAACTGAGAGCTGCCTGAAGCTGGCTTGGCTTTGAAAATGGGTTTCGTCCACCCTAGGTCTCAGTAAGAATTTTCTTGCTGAGATATAATTAGCTAATTATCTGGTTTAACTAATCCTTCTTTAAAACTAATTTGGATTACTTTTCTTGGCTGTTCCCAGAGAGACAGAAGTGCTTGGCTGTCCTAGTAACTAATGCCATCACATTCTGGGATGGACATGGTACTTCTGCAGCATCCCATGTTTTGAGCCCATTGGGATGTGGGGAGCAAAGAACTCGTATAACCTAATCTAAACTTGCCACCCATTCAGGCTGTGCAGTTCACCTCCAAAGTTATTACTGGAGTTGGGACTTTTATTTCAGGTACATCTGACCTTTTCCTCCAGCAATCAAGGCCTTAATTTTAAGAGATGCCATGAGGTCTAACGACTTTGAGTCCTTAAATTTCCAGGCTTAAGTGCTGGATGCACAAGTAGATTCTCTGGCGTCTTTGATAATTAATGTGCAGTCCAGAACAGAATATTTTAATTTAATAAATAAATTTGATATAGCACCAGTGAGGATGTTAGATCTCAACCTAGACCAGGGGAGCAAGAAGTATCTAGACAGAATGGACCTTGCCTGCTTGTGTAGGGTCTGGTGAATTGTAGCTTTTGATTCCACTCCTGAACCATTAGTTTTTTTGAGTTTTGGTTGTTGGTGTTTTTGTTTTTTTTTTCTGAGAATGCACTGAAAATGGACTGGAAAAGGGTAGGTGGAATGCATGTACTTGAATGGAGCAAGGAAAAGAGATTAAACCAGATGAGACTCCTCTGAGTTAATTGTATCCCGAGTATTGTTATCAGCATTCCCCTATCCAATTGGAAGAATGTGATGTGTAATATTCCACAGCTATCTGTCCTGCTTCCAGCTCTGTTCAATGTTCTCAGTAATGACTTGCACAGTGCAGTACAGAATATGCTTATTAAATTTGCAGACAACACCAAGTTATAAAGGCCTGCAAATGTACTAGGGGACAGCATATAGAAATTGAGGAACTGGAAAAAAAGAAAAAAAAAGTATAAAATTCAGCTGGAGACTAAGCTCCCAAGTAATTGACTGCATGAGCATGGGATGCATAATGTGCAGGTGATGACACTTCAGAAAAGTTTTGGTGAATTATAGTTAGATCACAAGCTGAATGCAAATTTAACCCCAAAACCAGGCACGTCGTGGTATTGCAAAGAAAGGCAGACCTTGTAATTGGAACTTAGTCGGCACTTACCTCTCAAGACGCTGTTATGTCACTTGGCACTGATAAGGTGTCGACTAGGTTTGCTACTATTCTTCAAAGTTGGAAAGATTTTGAGTAAACACTGAGAATATTTATGGGTCTGGGAAAAAATGGCTCAGGAGGAGAAATTGGAAAAACTACAGTTTTCTTGTCTTCTAAGGGACACTGAAGTTGGGCATAAATACTCTACCTGAGTACATTAAAGAGTTTTAAAAAAAATGTAGGTTTTTACCTCTTTTACAAGTTTGTGTTGGGGCCAGAATCACAGCAGGAGAGTTCCAGATTAGATGCAAGGAAAATTTCCCCAGAAATAATGGTAGCATTGGGTTAGAGCAGATTACCTGGTGGAGCCACGTATTTTCTGTCATTGGTGGTCAGCAGAAACAGTCAAGGAAAGAGCAGGGAAATTAATGTTGTCACCCCTGTCTTGTGGGATGAATGAGGATTTCTTGGGGTCTTTTTTTGGTCTGGGGGTTTGAGAGCAATCAGTACTACTGGAGTAGTGTCCAGGGGCAGCAGTTACTCAGCTGGATATTTCTACTACTGTTCTGATCTTTTCAGGTAATTAGATTAATTATTTCTGGACTCTCTGTGAGTAGCTAGGTCAGGCTCAGGACCTTTTGAGAGCAGCTCAGTTGTGTACACAGGGATACCTGCTTTCCAAATGCATGGCTGCTTTCTGTGAAGCTTTATTCCCAATCACACTGCAACGTTCCCAAGAGGATCCTGGGCTAGAATTTGGCAATATTTTTGCCATCAAATACAGGAAATAAAATTATATGAATGTATATTTTTCTGTATTAAACACATCTAGAGCAATATGCCAAGCTCCTTATTTTCATTCCCACGTCCCTTCTACAGCTGTTACCCCTGCATAAAACTACAAGGGAAGGGTGGGCAGGTAGGATGGAGGACCTCCCAAATCAGCTTTTTTCCCTGTGATGTGAGGCACCACTGAAGATAGAATCCTCTCCATCAGCACACATCTGGAAAATGCATTGCAGTGTTTTGAAAGAGAAGGCTGGGAGAGAGGTCACAGTTATAAGGCAAACGCCAAATTATATTCCCTAATTTATTGCTTTAAACCATTAAAAAACTCGTACATGTCCCAAATTTTAATCATCTTTGGAAATACTGTTTTCTTTACGTACTCAAGCATTTTCTTGGCTTTAATACCTTCAGAGTAGACAGGCAGTTTACTGCTTGGGACAGCAGTTATGTAGGGGAGACAATTTTTCTGCATTTTGGAATAGTGAGTGAGTTTGGAGCAGTCATTTGAATGGTTCATTATGTGTGCATGCACCTCTGTGTCTAAATAATCACAGTAATTTCCTTTATTCAATTCTTCAAAGTCCCAGATGAAATCTGGATTTCAGTACAGTTAAATGCATGTAATTCAAGATACAAAAAAGGGAAAGAAGCATTTACTGTACAGATGGGGAACTGAATCACACAGAACTAAGAGACTGTCCAAAAATAATACAGAAAAACTGAGGCAGAGCGTGGATCCAAGCCTGAACTTTGTGATCTCTCACTCAAATCCCTAATTACAAGGCTGTTTTAAAATTTCCAAGTTGTTCTCTTATACATAACAAGTGTCATCACTTAGGCCTTTAACTATTTTGCTTTTAAATTAAACCTTTCTTCGCTCTGCTGGAACACAGGGCTGGAACCGCTGGTGTGACTAACTGGAAAATGATGATTTCACACCAGAGCTGGGGAGATGTGGCCAAATGGATAGGAACCAGTCTCGCATCAGGCTCGGCCCTTTAGGTGTCACGTCAAGGAGAGCCACATTGCTGCCTCCCTGCACCTTTGTGAGGTGTCTGGCACTTGTCACCTCAGCCCTCGGTGCGACTTTCGCCGTGGTTATCGCTCAGGATCCTTGGCTCCGGACACGGGGGCCAGCTGCGCTGCCAGAGAAGTGCCATCGTGGGAAGCTGGGGCTGCAGCCGGTGTGGCTGCTGGGATATCAGCGCTGCTTCTGGCATTCTCGGGTCCCTCCTCCTTGCTGCTCTCCTTTTTTTCCCCCCGCTCTCACTTCCCCCTGATAATTTAAACTCCAGAGGTCTGATGAAAATCTCTACTCAGCAATTTTTTTTTTTTTTTTTTTCCTTCCATTCCCCCCGCCCCGTGCTTTTAATCNCCGTGCTTTTAATCATAGCCGCTCGTCCAGGGAGAAATATGTGCTATCTCAGAGACATGTGTGGGTGTGAAGGAGTGAGCTTAGTAAGGCCTTTCTTCAGGTTAAGAAAACAGCAAACTCGTTCTGTGACATTCTCTCATCCTCCGGTGACCTGTGCGAGGCACTGGGAGTGTTGTACGTACACCTGAAGCTAAAACAAAGCTGGAAAACACCTGAAACGCTGCAGTTGTTGGGTGGGGTTGGAGTGAATGAGCAGGTGCATACCAAAGCAAAATTATCTTGGGTTGTGTTGCCGTCCTGTTTCATAATCGTTAAGCAGGTTTGGGGATAGAAAACTTCCAAGAAAAAGGGAAAGAAGGGTGGGAAATGGCAGTCCAGAAGTCAGTGGCTTTCCTGGAATCAGCCCAGTAGTTGCTCCGAGCTGCCTGATTGCCAGGTTTTGGCAGAGATTTAGAAGCTGGGTATCTGTTGACTGTCAGGCCAGCGCTGTCAGTCACCTACATTCAGGTTAATGCTTCAGGGAGCTGGCCAAACTCCAGGGGATAACTCGCCTAAATAAAGATATCATTGCTCTTTTCTTGGAACTAGATGTTCTTCCCTCCTCCCTCAGTCTTTTGCTCCTTCTTCTCCTTTTGCTGCGGAAAAACGAGATGGCTTTGCACGACTTGGGGGATGTTCAGATACAGATGAAAATTTCACATCCCTGCAGGGGGACAAAAAACCCCAAACAAACAAGGCTTAAATCTAGAAACTTTAAGACTGACCCAGATTAATGTGTATGTACTTTTTTCAGAACAGGATGAACTGAACAGATAGGCTGAAAAATGCAGTGAGTAATATGTGTAAACTCAAGCCTTTGGTATGCAGCTTAATCTGGCACAGCACCCAACTTGCCTGACTAATCTGCTTTATGTCAGCATGACAAGGTTTGTTGGAAGTGATGATATCTTTTAGTAGACAAAGTAATTTAGTTGGCTATCTATTAGTAGTATTAGACAAGGTTTCAGGCACATAAGCCCTTCTGCAGACCACCTGAAAGCTTAAAAGAAGGCATCACCTTTGCTTTTAGCTGACCTGTGGAAACAGTTGGGAGCTTAAAGCTTGCCTGCTCTCTCAATCTTTTCTGCTTAGTCTTATGAAGGATTTACTCTACCTTGTCTACATGATGTCTAGAGACTACCTTATCCACCCAAGAGTATAATAATTTCTTTCTTTCAAATGTTACTCTGTGTTAACAGGAAAAGTTTCAGAACAGCTGTGCGTGCTTGGGGGGGTGGGGTTAGGTTTCGGGGTTCCCAGATTTTCTTTGCCGGTCGTCTGCTCTGTGCTGTACATATTCTGCGTTGTCTTAAAATCAGAGCCTCTCGTGATGCCTGGATCTGTGCATCCAGAGGAGATGTTTAAAGCCACTAACCACTATTGAAAAGCACAGATTTTGAAGTTGATTGTAAATAAGATAAAGGACAATAAATTAAGTTGCTCTTCCTCCGTGCTGTTTCCCTTCAGCAAAGAAGAAGAAGAAGAAGGAATTAAGTTACTTAGACACTTGCCTGTGTTGTAGCTTAGAAGTGATAAAGTCAAATAGCTACCAAATGCTTTACAAAAATATCAAAATCTAGCAAGCGAGTAAAAGAATCCGAATACTCAAACTGAAGCTGAAAAAGAAAATAATGAAAACCATCCTCTCTCGTGAATAGTTTTGGTCCTCATTATAGATTAGTAGTTTTGTGAGATGATGTAGAAATGTTCCTTATTATCACAGCTTTATTGCCTACCTCTGTACATCTGTTCCAAAATTCATTTCAAAATGGCCAGACATTTCAATAATCCAGTGTGGCTTGGAATTTTCATATTGTTTCTGGTGCGTTAAAATCTGGATGGAAAGCTGGTACTTTTAAATTTACAATTGCACAGACCGTACAACATCTGGGTAGCTTTGCTCTATTGCTTTCCCTGTTCCTTTAAATTTAGACTGAAGTTATGATGTGCATGAAAGGCTAAAGACCTTGTGTGTGGCAGGTGTTATTTCAAGCTGACAAAAATTCAGTAATATGTTCGTTTTACTTTGATATGGCCTTTTACAAAAACGCATAAAACTCTGATTCAAACCTTGACGATATAGTTTTTATTTTAAAAACAGGCAAATGGGGCATCTTCTGGACTAGGAGAAATTAACAATCAACTTATATATGTGCATGTGTTTGTGTTCATTTAAAAATATATGCATGAAATTGTTCCCTAAGAAGTTACTTATTATTTTTCCCTACAATTAAAGCTTCTCTGTTGAGATGCACTTGTATACTTTCTGGAGGGTCAGTAAAATGTTTTGGGTTTTCCAAGAATGATAACACTGAGGCAAATTGCAAACTTCTTATATGTATTATATATAATACATGGCACACGTTATTCCTTAGAAATGTCTTGATTAATTACTCACCCCTGGCAGTCCAACAGCCATAATTAAAGTGAGCTGTAGAGAGGAATCTTTAGCAGAGTGAAGCGTCCTGGTTCTAGTGGTCCGTGCTGAGTTTTGCTGCCTTACATGAGCTAAGACATAGCTGATACATGACTGTTCTGCCCTAACACATCCATGGCATCCTAAATATAGTCTGTATAGGATGACTTCTTTAGCCTGCATGGTTGGTGCTTGTGTTTCTGTTTAAAGACAAACGAACAAAAAGAAGTTCCAAACCAACGACAACCGCACACCCTCCCAACCCTCCCAAAATCATAATTCATAAATATGGGAAAGGATGAGGACTTTATATGCATCATCCCTCCGTCTGATTGAAGCAAAATCTTTGGGGAGATTTCTAAATGCTGCACACCTGAATCTTCTGAATGAGTCCATGGGGTTTTCTGTATTGTTGCTCGTGTTCAGCAAGAGGAAAAAGGATTTTGGGGAAAACTTGTGCATGCAACTAAATCCCAGCTTAACGGTTTTACTCCTTAATCCTTTGGAGTCCCTGAAACCTCCTCTGAGAAACATGTGGGAGGGGGGTTGTGGCTGGAACATTGGTTAAAAGCCCCATCCCAGTTGTGTTTGGCATTACTCTTGAGGTGGGCACGGTGCTGTTTTGCCAGAACAGGTCTGATCAAACTGCATTTTCAACCTGACCTTCTCCTCACCTCTAATAACTTCTTGGTTGCTTGGTCAGAGAGAGATTTATGAGCAAGAACAAAGTGTGATGTGTCTGTCCCAGCAGCAAGGGAAACCAGAAAACTTATTAAGAGAGAAGGGAGGGAGAAAGGAGAGAGAGAGAATGAGAAGGAAGAGAGGCTGAATGTGAGTCCAGGTTTCAGATGGAAGCACCTCAGCTTCTGGTCTACTGTAATTACCCAGACACTGAAGAAATAAAACGTTGAAAAATCAATTTTATACAAAAATCAATGTTTTAAACAATTTGAAAAGCTCTCGTAATTTTGAATCCCTCTACCATGTACACGTTCAGAGCCCTGATCACCCTCAAAGTGAAGTCCTCTGAAAACTTTAAATTGTTCTTCACAGAAAAAGCTTTGAACCACCATTTCACTCCCAAATGGAAGCACTTTTGAAAATGTGAAGCATACCAATAATTTTTAAATAAACCTCTCTGCCCCACCCTGCCCGTGCTTCCATGAAGTTCATACGTCTCAGGGTCTCAGCGTTTTATTTATATTGAAAAAAATTCTGCTTATAATCTGTAAAGATGATTTTTGTCTACTATAATAAAAGTTTCTTTTTTGAAGTTTAAAATATGAAGGGTTTTCTCAGGTTTTCAGGAACTGAAATGGTAAATCTTTTCCCATTAAGAGTTTTTCTATTTGTTCCTGTATTTAGTTCAGACAAAAAGTACAGATTGATGAGTGTAGCTGTTATCATTTCCTAACTTACAGCTCTGTGCAGAAAGTGATTTCACATTGAATTGTAATTTCATTCACAAAGGGCTTTAGACCTTATATAATTAAAATACCTCAATCCTCTTCAAATTAGAAAAGCAAATTGTTACATATCATAAGTAGGTGCTTTTCACTCTAATGACAGTCACTTAGATGATTTATGACATACATTATTTTATATCAAAGTACAATGAAATAGGCATTACCAAAGGTAATCTCAGTAATGTCTGAAAAGGGATCTCAAACCTCAGTGCAACAATGAATGCAGTATTTAAAATGCAAAACCCAAAGACATTATTATGGTTTTGATTTCTTATGCCACAGCTTCTCCTGATCTGCTATATTAGTACAGCAATACAAAGGGTGTTTTGGATGTATTTTGCTAAGATAACAGACGGGAAAAATGAAATATAAAGTCAGGTTTTATGCAGAAATTGTTATCAAAGGGATGATAAAGTAAAACTGCATAATCGCAAGGAAAAACAATTGATGATGTACAAACTGAAATATATTGAGCTCATGGAATATGCTCATTTTCAGCTTTAAAGCCCTTGCATTATTAAAACACATAATAAAATAAAATGCTTGGATAATGTATAAACAAATCAGAATAAAGTAGCTTCTTGAATATGATTATTTTCATATTTCTGTATTCAGCGTGAAGATTATCCCTTCTCTCCTCCCCCACCCCTGCTGCAATGACCCATTCCAGAGCCAATGGTGAGAATTTCAGTGTCCTCAGTGTCCTTTGTGGCAGGCAAATGCTACCCTGCAACACTGCATCAGAGCAGGGACAAATGGCTATAGATGAGAACAAATGGCTGCAGCTTTGCCATGAATACCTTTATGCTGGAGATGAGAAAAAAAGTGCCTAACCATCTGAAGTGTGAGGCTGGAGCAAACTTCCTTCAGGAGCAATTTGAATTTAAAAAAAGAATTAACAAATTAGAAAGCTACATTGATTTTAAGTGAGGAGCTGAGGTTTGAGGTGGTTGCCTGCAGTGGTTCTAGGGGCGCCTGTGGGATCCATCCTGCAGCAGCAGACTCGCAGAGATTTTCCTGTGCTGGTTGCTGAATGTGTGTACCTGCCTGAAGTGAGGAGGTGCTGCTGTGTGAGGGTCCAAAAGTCACAAAGGGTGTCTGAGAAAGCAAATAAATGCCAGAGCTGCTTGGTTTGGGATGAGTAATTTTCAGGGTTTCAGCAGTTCTGGTGTACGGGCTTCACGAGGACAGAGGAGCGAGCATCAGGGAACCCACAAAAATGACTAAAGGATTGGGAAACCAGAGTTACCATGAAAAACTCAGGAAAGCCCAGCCTTGTTAGCTTGGGGATTATGACAGACTCAATCACCTGCTGGTGCAGCACGCAGGGGGAGCACAAAGCCCCTGTTAAATCTGCCGGATCCCAGGGCAGCCCTCGGAAGGGGTTCTGAGAGACTTCCCAGCCTGTCATTCCATCTCCCCCACCCTGTCCCCTCGTGCCCAAACAATATTTGGGGGAGCTAGACCCACTCAGCCTCGAAGGACGAAGATCATGGTCTTCCCAAGGGCTGAGAGGGGAAAGGCAGCTTGTTGTTGGCCATGAAAAACGTTCAAAAGGAGATGTCAAGTTTTCTGAGAGAGATCTTTCCCAGGAATCAGCTCTGAAAGCGCCGTGGCTGTGCCAGCTGAGCATGTTTGTCCCTGATGGCTGCATAATCGATGGCGTTGTGGTCTGGTGCTCACTGACTGAGCCCAGCCTGAACGTGCTCAGCAGTTTGCCTCTCATTTGCGTCAGCATCTAAATAAAGATGAATACTGTTTTTTCCCCCCCACCTCTTTTCAAGATGGGCTGTTAATTTTATAACAGAAGAGCAATCTAATGACTTGTATAATTAGGAGCATGTTTTTAAAAATTTCAGAAGGTTTTTTTTTTTTCTTCCCCTATTTAACTGCCATAATTGGGGAGAAAACTGTAAGGGTTCTTAACACTGAGGTAAGTTCAGGGTTAGAGTGTGGTACTAATAACACCATGGCTGTGGGTTTGATCCCTGTATAGACCATTCATTTAAGAGCTGGACTTGATGATCCTTGTAGATCCCTTCCAGCTCAGAATATTCTGTAAAATGGCAGCAGTCGGATTTCAAAAGCACCCTGAACAGCAAGAGCCCCCCTTACTCAGAAAATCTGGTCACAGTTTTACATACCAAAATGGAACCTTGGGGGTTTAAAAAACATAATAAATTCACATTTCATTTTGAATAGAATTCCTTTCCAGTGCCTGTGCTTAAAGTGCTATTTGGAATAAACACTATGGGCAGGAAAAAACCCAACATCTATCTTGAGGATAATTTCGTGTTTAGCCCTGACAAGTTGTGGTCAGTCAGTCCTGGCTCATTGTGCCACTACAGTCTCAGCTGAGAAAGAGGAGATAGTCGTCTACAGGCTTTCAGTCTGGCTCATGTTCCCTGCTGCTTTACAGCTGGAGCATCAAAAGTTTTTCCCATTCCCCTGATTTCCCCACCCAGATGAAGAGGTTGAGCATACCACGCTTGCAAAATCTGTTCTGGTCAGTGCTGGAAAGGGGGTGAAGGATGAGAAGGCAGAAGCTACAGTGCTGCTTCTTGGTGGGTGTGGAAATACTTCCATGTATCTCAGAAGCATTTTCCTACTCGCAGTAGTTGATATTTTGATCTGCCCAACTCCATCAACATTTCCCGCTTAGTGAGTGAGAATTATAGGAAGAAATTCTTCCCCATGAGGGTGGTCAGGCCCTGGCACAGATTGCCCAGAGAAGCTGTGGATGCCCCATCCCTGGAACTGTCCAAAGATAGGCTGGATGAAGCTCTGAGCAGCCTGGTCCAGTGGAAGGTGTCCCTGCCCATGGTAGGGGGGTGAAACAACATGATTTCTAAGGTCGCTTTCAGCTCAAGCCTTTCCATGATTCTGTGAAAAATTCAGCTTGATAAGCAAGTGTTTGTTCTTCTGGATGAAGTGTTTTACTCTGGGGACAGGAAGAAAGTGGAGGGGGAGCTTTCCTGGATAACAGCAGATGGTCATGATGAGCGTGGTTAGGGATTCAAGCCTGACCAGTCTCTATCTGGCTTCTTTGGCGGATCTAAAGTTGGATTTAAATTCTAATTAAACGTCTAAATTCCTCCTTGCAGCATTTTTTGTCTTGCAATGAGCTCCCCTGGTGTGGCAGGTGGGATTTTGAATGGTCAGTGGTTATATGAACAAACCATCAACTATAATTGTGGCCTTGTACTTAAACAGAGAAAGTTTCCCTACCCTGCCATTGCCTGAAAAGCTTCAGTGACTGAAACATGAACAAAGCTCAGAGCTCCTGAGCAGACATGGTCTTCTCCTGATGATGATGGTGTGGAAAAGAGGCAGGAAGCAAACTCCTGGGGATGGGTGGGGGGAGAATGCAATGTGAAGCTAGGTAACCATTTAGCTTGCAGAACAGATGAGTGCACCTTGGAGAGCAAGAAGAGGGACTTTTTAATAACAATGGTGAAGCAGTTTGACATGGATAAACTGGGTTTTGGGATGAGGGGGCTGCTATCATTAAAAAAAAAAAACGAACAAGATTCTGTTAAGTGTGGTTTTCCTATTGCTTTCTGTGGAGCCATTACCTGTCAATTGCTGGTTTCCATGCTTAAAACTATTTTCTCACTTAAGACTTGGAGGTTCTGTTCCATTGCTATTAGTTCTGTAAAAAAATTCCTGCCAGAGAAACTGTGGGAAGATCATGGTGGTGTTTTTAAGATATGATGGAATATAACAGGTGTAGGAAATGCACAGAGCAACAAGCTCTGTAATGAGGGTTTCTCTTCTGTTTTACCAAAGAGGAAAAAAATATAGCAATGAGCTCTTGGGGTTAGGATAGCGCTGTGGGACTGAGGTTGAAGGAGGGATGATTGGTGCTTTTCTTGGCTATGTGAGGAAGCTGAAATCAACACTTACCTAATTCAGCTCTTTCTGTGGGGAGAAGGATGAGGTTCAGAACTGCCTGTCCTCACACTGAGGTATTTTGTCAGGTGCATGCTCTGCCTGGGTACTTCTGGGGGATTTCCTGTTTTTCCAGCATGGACTTATGTGATTCTTTGTCAAGGTGTGTTTGGAAAGAACTCTTTACCATTGGGTGGTCCAGGAGCAGGACATATTTCTATACTTGGTGGAAGTCACCTATTTAGGACTTTTAATTCATCAGTACTGCTTTTCTTGGGGTTTTTGTTTTGTTTTTTTCATGAACTCATCTGCCCTATTTGTAATATCCTCATCCTCCAAAGAAGTAAGTAGAATAAGCCCAGCGAATTGCTTCGAGCAGTAAGTTTTTGTACCTGTGACATGGGCCATCCTAAACAGCCTAATGCCCGTGTGGATTTGCTGGGCACTGCTCCTCACTGCACCCAGCTTTTGTGCAGGAGAGGTTGGGGTCACCTCACAGCTGGTTACAAAGCCTGTGCTCTTTCTAACTTGGTCCCAGATGTGTCTGCAAGCACTAGTTCCTATTTTCTACCCATCTCTTAACAAATACTCTTTCCCCAAGCTGTCTTTGGCTCCTTGTCCTCCAGCCACGCTTCCTGTGGAAAGCAGAAGGGGAGGCAGCTGCGTTGGTTCTTCTGGCATGCAGGGTGCTCTAGCTGTTCTGTCCTCAATCTGCTGGAGGGGATGTCCCCCAGAGGGACCAAAAGTCCTTCCTTCCCAGGTTATTCCAAAGCTTGCTGCTTCTGAGCCGCACCACGTGCCGTAGAGGAGAGAGGCAGGTGGTGGAGAACCTTCTGGTCTGTCTGCTCCAGGCCTGCTCTCACTTGGGAGAGGGTTGATGGAGAGTCCTGGAATCTTGGCCACTATTCAGCATTATCCCTGGAATTTGGGAAGCAGTTTCTCATCTGCTTCAAGTGCTCTGAGCTACACCCCCCCCTGGCCTGTTGACTGTGGGTTTTGGGGAGCGTGTGTCACACCTACGGTGACGGTGATGCCTTGGGAAGGCTGACCTGGAACAGAGACTGGACAGAGCTGGAGAATAAAGCAGGGATTTATTGAAAGGCCTTTAGGGTACACCTTGGGCAGGACAGGGCCTGACCAGGGCTACACCCAATATGGGCTAAGAATGGTGACCAAATGCCCAACCAGTCATGAGTTTTTACATTTTTATAAGTATTGTTCCATTTGCATATTGGGGTTTAATTGTCCAGTTACAGCTTCAGGTTGTGAGGTCCCATCCTTCTTGTTCCTCCCTCCAGCCCGCCCTTGTTCGTGCTTTAGGGCCTGAAAGTTGTCCTTGGTCTCCAGCAGGAAAAGGATTTGTTTTGTCTCCCTACTCCGTGAAGAGAGCTGAGTGACACTGAATGTGAGGCTCAGAACTGCACCCCTGGGCAGCACAGAACCTGAAAAACATGAAAACTAAAACTTAAGGCATCAAGAGAATCCAGGAGGCAGAGTGGGTCTCCACGGAGTGGGATCCCTTCATGGATGGCGAGGGCTCCACTGATTTCTATCTTGATACAGCACTATTCCTCTCACCGTGCTTGGGTTCCATGCTGCAAGTGATTTTGAGAAGAAATAAGACGTGTCCTTGCTCCAACAGGATATAAAAATGACTTTATATTAGACAGTCTATATTTTATTGAAGTTTGCTTCGTATTAGTGTCATAGGCGGCCTTGATTTCAATATAACAATATGGAAGTGCACGTGTAATTTGTCCTCTGATCACATTAATGCTAAACCACGGTACATGGTAGTAATGTTAAACTAATGTGACAGAATAATACAAGTATAAAGTGATGTAAAACCATTAATATTATAGAAAGTTATTCATTTTATACAAAGGATTCCAAGGAGTAATTTGAATAAAATTCCTTGTCTCTTTTCTCTGATCCGGTTGAGCTACTTTGATCAAGAGATAAGCCTGATCAACAAACTTACTATTAGCTAATTTCCATACAGTGACTTCTTGTTCTTACTCCTGCTCATGCATAGCTCAAACCCAGCTCCCTGCTCTCGGGAGCTCTGCTCTCTACAGCATCTAATCTTGAGCAACGGAGAGGAGGGATGGGAGATCAGAGGTGAAGCAATTTATTGGTAACCTGGTCCACTTGGGCGTGCACATTTCCCCAGTCAAGTTTAAAGGGCACGTAAAGCTTTAGTGAATTGAGCCGTAAATGTTTAATTGTACGAGTTGCTCCTTGAATACAATAGTGCGGCAAGTTGCAACCACTAGCAAAAATGACTGTGTACTGAGTGTAAAAGCAGCCTCCTTTCACAGCAGATTCCAGTTTTGCTCAGAGAGCTGTATAGCAGTTGTTTTAACTCCCTGCAAACTTTAGGTC
Source organism: Donacobius atricapilla (assembly GCA_013397315.1). Lineage (NCBI taxonomy): Eukaryota > Metazoa > Chordata > Aves > Passeriformes > Mimidae > Donacobius > Donacobius atricapilla. Next base: position 317,727 of record WBMY01008416.1, read on the forward strand.
TCTGATTAAACAAAGTAGGAGCTGGATGATATCAAGACGTGCTTTCCCCTGGTTTAACCAGATCATTGAGGACAGCCGACAAGAATAAATAGTATGTGAAAAGCCAGATTTCCAGTGAAATTAAATGAAAAGTTATAAGGCTGTGGTTTTAGGAACGGCCTCTCTTTTGTGGTTTTCGGTTGAGTGTGTTTGTCAGATTTTTATAAGAACATTATTGCTTTAAGAAAAAAATTTAAACCCTGAGAAATTACTCTCAGTCTAACGAGTTCTTTTCCACTGACTACAGACATCATTAGGGGATGGCTATAGCCCGAGGCTGTGCATGAACTTTTTCTTCTAACTGTACACTTTATGTATAATTTAGCTTTCTTGCCTAAATTATTCAAGCAAATAGTGAGTGAAAATAATGGAGTTCACTGAAACCTTCCACAGTATTAAAATAAAACAGTTTTTTACGTTGATTTGAATTTTTAAGCTTTTTAATCATGGATTTCAAATGGAATACGCATTGTCTTCAGCTCTTCTCAGCTTGTCCCCCTGTGCCTTTTTTCAGTAAAAGGAGAGAAGAAAGGAAATGAACTTCAGCAAATAACTCATTAATTAATAAATGTTACTTTTGACTACTTGAAGTAGAAGTAATAATAATTAAGAAAAACCTATAGATGTAGAAAATACATTCAGCAAGTGTTGAACTACAGACTGTTATCTCTTTCACCCCTAATAAGGTCAGTGTTTAAATACTGTTGAGTTGCTCTAAGCTGCAGAATACTGTTAGGGAGTCCTATGTAAGAAGGCTAAATTCTAAAAGCTAACACAAAGGGTATGATTATTTCAGATAGTATTTTTCTAGCTTGATATCAGTCTTTTTTTTTTTTTTTTTTCCTTTGGAACCCAGGGGGTTGATCCTATGCAAGGAAATTGGTACATTTTCAGGAAACCCTGCAGATTTCTTCCAGGTGAAGAATCAACACTTTAAATATTTACTGTTGTAGCCAGTCCTCTGCAATCTTGTGCCTCAAATTCCTTTTACAGTGTACTGCTGGTGCTATTACTAATGTAGTAAGAATTATATCTAAATCTGAATGGATACACTAACTGTGTGCCACCAAGAAAATATGTCCTGTGAAAGTTAAGAAACCTTAGTAATATCTGCAAGGAGACTCTACCACTTCCTAGCTGGGGTACCTTGCGCTTTCACTGGATATCTGTTAGAAGTAGCACAATGATGATTTTCTCTATGTGATGGGAAAGGAGCCATGTCTAGGCACCTGCTGCGGTTCAAGATGGGATTGGACTCTGCAGCCCCATTGCAGATCAGCCGCTAGTGAGGAATCTCTGTGGGATTCAGACCATGCTCTCAATGAGAAGCATGACATGGGGCAGAGGTATAAGTATAGCTTTAACTGATTTCCCCCACACATACACAATAACTAATGTCTGTGGTTTGTCGGTGAGCTTGAGATTGATCCCAAGTAGCCAAATGCCTGACATCTCTTAGTGCCTGATGTAGCTACTGTCACCCAGCTCTGCTCTTGCGCAGTGTGGCAGCTCCTGGGTCCACAGAACTTTGTAATTCGGACTGCAGAATTGCTGGGCCATTTGCTGCAGGAGAGCTTTCTCCCAGTCTGAGGTTGTACATAGGATGTGTTTCCACACCTAAAAACAAGGTTGGATTGTTTGAAAATAAAATAAAACCAACGGTGTGTCTTCAGTGACATTTTAGAATTTATGATTCTGTGGCAAAGAAATACCCCAGGAGCGGCCATCTTCTGTGCTTGGTCACAACCCTCCTCAAAAATCACAACGCAAACCAACAAATGAGTAAAGATGAGTCTGATGAACCTTTCTCATGAATTTCGCAGTTCGCCTGCATTTTTTCTGGCAATTTTTGGCATAGCACAGGTAGCAGCAGGCAAAGCTATCTGGAAACCAAGAACAATAATCCCAGAATCAATATATCTGGAAACAAATCAAAGAATCAAATCACAGAATCAAAGACATCTCAAAACCAATAATAATAATCACAGGTTGGGAAAGACCTCTGAGGTCATCGAGTCCAGCCCATAGCTGGACACTGCAGGGTCAGTCAGCCTGTGGCACTGAGTGCCACATCCAGTCTTCCCTGAAACACTTCCAGGGAGGGATTCCTCCACCTCCCTGGGCAGCCCATTCCCATGTCCAACCACCTTTTCTGTGAAGAAACTTCTCCCAATGTTCAACCTAAAGTTCTCCTGGCGCAGGCTGGTTCTGTGTCCTCTTTTCCTACGTGGGATTTTTTCTGTGGAAACCACTTTGAAAATATATTCACTCTAGATTGATTATTGCTGTGGGGTTTTTTTTTGCTTTTATGACTTTCTTTAAAGGAGATAGTTGTTTTCTGGTAAGAGCAGGCATTTTTTACATTTTGTGTTTATTAAAACCTGCTGCCCTGATTGTAAAGGTATTTTGTATCACTGTTAGACTCTTTGTATGTCTCGATTGCAGTCACTTCTACATTTTTGTGCATCAGGGGCAGTTGCATAAATTAGTTAGGCCATATAGTTAAAATTTAATTCCATACAATTCGTAGGATCTGTGCTTTTGCTAAAGAACTTTCTGAAGTGAAGCCTGGCGATTTTCTGTAGTGATGGCTATTGACTGTAAACTTAGAAAAGGAGCAGTAGAAGCCATATAACATGAGGGACCCTCTCATGTTTGCATTTTGGTCTTACGCTGTGAGGTGCTTGGTGTTGCACAAGAAACTGATACTCACTTTTTATGCACGGTGCATCAGTCTTTACTCCTCTACTTAATACCAGAGATGATTTGCAATCCTGATGTAACGATTCCATGGGAAATACCTTTTTACTCTTCCACGTGTACTTTGTTGCTCTTGAGTCTTCAGTACTTGGGAAAAAAATATCAGGTTGAGAAAAGCAGAATTACAGAACTGGGAAGCACTTGAAACTGAGCTGCTCAGTTAATTGCCCTGTAAGGTCTAGACTGTGAAATCCTTTGACAGTACAACATCCTTTTCCCACTGAATTCATGTTCACCAAAGCCTAGCTAAGCATCACATGAGAAAATTCTCCTTTTAGGGATGTTGGACATTTTCTACAACCACAAGATCAGCACAGAACTGCTCAATTCCCTGTTTGTGTCAGGAGATTAAAACACTCAGTGAAACCAAAATGATTTCTCATTACATCTTGCAGAATAGCTGCTTCCTTTCCTTTTTTTCCTTATGTACTTCAATTTTCCTTTTTTTTTTTTTTTTTTATTTTTAATCTCTTTGGCAACAAGCTTTGGGTTGGTATTCCAGGTATTCCACAGCAATCTATCATTCAACTGCCCAATGCACTGAACATTCCTGACTTGTGCTTGTTCTCACGCTGTAGTGGAATCTGTGACTTCCTCATCTGTATTTTTTTTTTAACAAAATTTCCGCCCTTTTTAGTTCTGTGGTAGATTTTATGAAGTTTGTGTCCCCTGGAAAGGATCTCTGTTCCTTTACGGCTGTGGTAGCTGTGGTATTGCTCTGTGCTTGCTGTTACTAGCCAGCTTGCCCAAAATTTCATCTGCCGCCTATCCCAATTTCCCCACGGATATTTCTGTCTGTGAGTGTATTTAAGGGAATTTCCAGACTTTAGGCAGAGCCTAGGAGAGGGAAAAGCAGCTCTGCTGAGGTGTCCCGTGGACATGATGAAGTGCATTTACCGGTTCATCCAGCAAATGGAATTTTTATGTCAGACTCGGCCCTTGTCACTTCTGCCCAGGGGTGGATTAATGGCTGGGCTGATAGGGCCACGGCCCCGTTCCCCCAAACACTGTGGAACCCTGGCCACTCCTGTCACCACAGAAACCTCCATCGTGGCTGGCAGCCAGAGGGTGACACGAAGATGCATTGCTGGGGAAGAGCTCAAGGAGCTCCCCGTGAGTGGCAGGAGGGGCTCATTAAATAAAACATTTCAGGGGTGGTGCAGTTTCTCCCACACCTGGCCCCCGTCACATTTCCCAGCCCACACCTTGGGAAAGTCTTTCCCCTTCTCATAAACCTTTGGGAGCCTTTGCTGCTTTATGGAGCAAGGTACAGAATAGGAGAAAAAAATCTCAGTTTTGCTCCTGACTTTCTGCATTAAACCAAAGGGAACATTGGTTTCCCTTTGGAAACATTGGCTGGCTCATCAATTTCTCTCATCCTGAGTGATTTTGCTGGAAGTTCCCTGCTGTCCCTGGTTTCTCCATCCAATTCAATCTGTCTTACAGCAGAGCTCCCCACTTCTTTTTGCATCTTGTATTCATCCAAAATTTACCTCTTCCACATTTATCTTTCTTAGCACTCCTTCAATTTGAATATCTAGGCCAGTAAGAATATCTTGGGTTGCCTCACCTAATGGTCCAATTGTTTTTCTGTATTACTGAGCAGACTTGACTGAATTGCTTTCAAACATTGAGGGCTAATTAGTTACATTTCTGTTCCCGTGAAAAGACTTAAAAAATTTCATCCCAAACTTGCCAGAAAAGAAACAAGATTTAGACTAGATATTTTAAATAAAAGGGGAAAATGAAAGTTTAACTGCGGCTTACAGCACTTGTCTCAGACTTGTTGAAGGGAACTGAATACACATGAATGACCTCCTCCATAAACACGTCTCTTCCTTACTCCATGGCTGTTTAATTACGGGTGAAAATGGGACAACCCCAGCAACAGAAATTTATGGCAGCCCTGCCTAGAGCTTGATGGGTTGAGATATTTTTGCAAGAATGTGGGAGACACTGGGATCAAAACTCTGTTCTAGCAGAGTAATGGCAGGGTTTGAATGTGTGGTTTGGTCCTGGGTGAATAGCTTAAATCCCCAGGCTGTTTCATTTAGAGAGAGAAGCCAACATTGATCCTTTCTGTGGAGATGTCCCGTTTGGGGGTTGGAGACTGCAGGGAACACGCTATGCTCCATGAAACTGTTGTAATTGTACTTTAAAATCCATCTGTGCAAATCTGCAAAGGAGTAGCAAATACAAAAGGAATTCATGGGGAGAAAATCTGTCTTTACTTGGTTTCATATGAAATGTTACTTGGACCTTGGATTATAGAAAGGTTAAGTATCATCACTCTACTCATTGAACTATGGAATAAACCAGCAGCAGTGTGAAAAATCCAACCCTCTAGGTCATTTGATTTTTTTCTTACAAGTGTCTGCAGCGAAATGCTTTTTTCTTTTTCAGGTCTAATGGCATTTTCAAGCTAAATAAATTTATGTGTATTTGGTTTTGCAAGAAACAAACACTTAAATCTAGGTCAGGTTGATAGAGAATTTTTCCTTTCTTTTCCCCTCCGAATTTTCATTTTTCAGGAGTATACTGATGAGTCTCTCATTCTCTTAAAACTTTGCCCTCAAAATTCTAACCACTTACCCTTGTAAAACCCTTTGTGATGATTACTTGTGAGAGCTGCAATATCAAAATATGTTTTATTGTGATGCACTTACTTCAGGACAGCGTGTTCCATGTTCTGCCAGTCCTTATGCTCTTCTGCAGGTGCCTGTAAGTACTCAGGAAATGTGGAAACTCAAACCAGTCTTTTCAATTTAGTGTTGTTAAAAAAAAGTTTTAGCTTTGTCACATTTCATTTTTATAATTCATTTTATTGTGCAGAATTCTGAGGGGTAAAAGAGTAAAAAGAGAGAAAGAGTGGCCTTGTTTGGACCCACTGCTCCAAGATGAAATCTAAAACAAAGGTTCATGGCCCATAATATTTACAGGTGCCTTTATAACTGGCTCTTTTTTTTTTTCCCATCTCTTTTAATTTTTAAAACACCAACTCTTTTTATATGGTGGAGTTGGAGGCTGTGTCTTCTCATACAGCCCCTGCATGGTGTTAGTAGGCACTACACAAATGACAAAACCCTGGTTTTTCCTAAGTTTGTTGTGTTTTAGTTTTTTTAGGTTGGAATTTAAGGGTTGTTTAAGGGCACTGAATTTAAGGAATTTAAGGATAGTTTGGCCAAAGTGAAAGCAGCTCCTTTGGGAAGCCCACTCAGTCATTGCCCTTTTGCCATGCCTGCCCAGAGCTACTGATCAGCATCACCCTGAGAGCGCTGCAGCTCTCTGGGTTACATCCAAACAGGGGAACACGTAGCCAGAAAAACACTATCAGTGCCTGCCTAGCCAGTGAGAAGGGGCAGGGCAGGGGTAACAAACCCCAGACACACCACCACACTGGTGCCTTCATGTCTTGAAACCTGTCCAGAGGGTTTATAGTCCTTGTGGTTGGCTGCTGGTGATGGTCTCTGAGGTCCGAGCCCCCACGGTTGTGTCCTGTGACAGGAGAGTGGGAGAAGGGAAAAATCCTACAGACACCTCATCCACACTGGCTGGAGACTCTTGTCTTCAACCTGATGTTCTTTGAGACCATTTTTTCCCCTTTCACAGCAGTGACATTCCTTATTAGCCATCATTTTTTTTTTTCTGAGTGGGATACACAACAGATGGTTACACTGGTGAGATATGTGTGTTTTTCTCACAAGAAAAAAAAAAAGGCCAACTTTGCAGCTCTGTTTTGCATTAACCACAGAGGTGTAAAATGCTGCCAAATTTGAGAGCATTTTTATTTATCTCTGGCTTGGCTTCATATGATTGCAAATGACTAGGCAAGGTGTGGAGAGTGAAAAGTCAGGCCCAGACTCACAAGGGAAAGGGGAACTGGCTGAAAGATCTCTTGGATTGAAATCCACTCCAGAGGGGAAAAAATAAGAGGAGAAAAAATGTTCCTTCTCTCTTCCTCTTGCTGCCCTCTTTCTCCTTGTGCGTTTTTCATTCTGTTGGAGCACTATTTATAAGGACTTTTACAGTCTGACTACTGAACCCCTTCTTCATCTAGGCATTATTTCTCCATGCCACCCAGGGAACTACCTGCTTCTTTTTTTGCCCAACAGAGATTATTTGGCAGGGACACTGCTATTTCTCTTTGCCCTGTCAGAGATCTCATATCTGGTGCTGTTTGCTGTTTTTATGACCCCCTCATATTTTGCTGCAAACGTTTGTATTGTGGGCATCATGACCCCAAATACAGTGGGTACAGCCTGGAACAGCAACAAAAGATGATTCCTGCCCTGAATATCTTTCACTCAGCCGGCCTGTTTCCCAACCTGTGTTAGCAGAGGGAAAACGGGACAAAAGAAAACTCCGCTGCAGGGGCCTTGGGGTTTTCACATGTTGACGTTTTTCGGGCTGGCAGCCTGCCTGGCTTCTCCATGCGGCTCTTCAAGAGGTGGCATTTCAATACCACGCATCCAAGAAGGATGGGGAAGGCGGGCAGCAGAGCTGATGGCCCACCCCGGGTCGAGTCCTCAGCCAGGAGAACCTCTGGAGACACAGGCGCAGCTACCGCCGATTATTTCTTTTATTCTTTCCCTCCCGCTTGGTCATTATGCTTCAGCTTTGAAACTGAGCTTTGTTTCAGCCTGGTAGCCCGTGGCAGTGGACTGGAGAGAGGAGACTTTTACTGAGCTACCAAAGGCATTGTGTGCACGGGAAGAAAATGTGTGAAGAATTGAAATTATATGGTTGTACTGGGAGTTTGTTGTGGTGGCAACACTGGCTCGCATCTTCTGGTAGCTAACGGGGCATGGTGGGATGATCTGAAGATGAAATGAGTTTGATATGCAGGGACATGACATTTAAAAAGAATGGTGAAATGATATTTTCTTATTTTCCTTTGTGCAGAGAGAATGCATCTTGGCTTTCTGTACAAAGTGTGCGATTGTGGGGTACTTCCAGTCTGGTTCTTGCTTTCAAAATAGAAGCCACACTGTCCCACCCCTCCCTCTTTCCCTTTTGTCTTTCCGCTGCAGACAGTACCCACAGCACAGGGTGGAGTCCCAGGTCTGGATCCTGAGTTTCCTCTGTCCGGTGCCCATGGGCAGCACTTCCAGGGGCCTCCAGAGTAGGGCTGCCCCCTGTGATGTTCTTGGAGACAAATGGCAGCAGGCTGTAGAAAGGCAGAAAAGGAATATTTCAGAGATGTAACTCCCAGCAAGAGCTGAGATGGTTTAACTAAGCTTTGGCGATATTGGCATTCAAGAAAAACGGTTTTATTGGCGAAGTGGGGAAGAATAGGGGAAAGCTGAAGTCTGAGGGCAGAAATATCTGTTTTCAACATATCTGGAATCCCAGGAAGGGCAAAGTAGGTAATTTATCGCATGGAAGTGATTGTGAGCAGATTGGTATCTGGGTTTTTTTGCTAGCCGAGCTAGCTGGCTAAAATTCTTTAAATGTCATCAGCCACATAAGCTACACATTATTTTTCTTTTCCTGCCCCCTAATCAGCTGTCCAGGAAATGCTTTCAATGTGCACGGTGAGAGCTGAAATGGCACATGAATAATGTCACAGGTGACACCTCCAATCTCTCTGTTCAGGAAGGTGCATGCCAGTGAAACCACATCACAGGTACCCGCACACTGGCAGGAAGCACAAAAGGAGTGTTACCATTGCCAGGACAAAGTGACAAAAAGAAAAACAATGTGAGAGGAATTATTCCTAGAAATGTCTTTTTCAGTAGTCATCCATTCCTAATAATCCCTGTGATTTTTGAGAGAGTCATCCTGAGCCCTAACTCCTTCCATTGAACATGGAAATAATTATGGGTGTAGATATCCTTAATTTGCTTTAGTGTAAATTAAAGCTGCATGCCAGCTTAATTCATGTGCTTTCGCTAAATGCCTTTGCAGATTTTTTTTCTTTTTTTTTTTTTTTTAAGATCAAAAACAGCATCCACCACGTAAGATAAGAATGTTGCTGGTTTGAACTGATTGCACTTTTTCTGTGTATAATGAAGAGCTAACTACTTGTGAGCAGGGAGAGGATTTAATGAATCACAAAAGTACATAATTTATTGTAGAATGTATTCCACACATATTTCAGAGCAAATTCCATGGAAAATGTATGTCAGTCGTATTTCTATGAATCAGACTCTCAGAATTCTTCCTTAGAAACAGCTTGTCCTACATTTTTATAAAGGAGCTGCAGCATTTATAGTGCACCACTGAATTAACATTTTGTGGTTAAAAATGCAGCCCAAGAAATTAAAATGATATTTGAAACATAAATCCTGCGTGCTAACAACTATCGTTATAGAAGCCAGCCAGAATCAACAGACATAGCTTGTTTTCTGCAAGGCTCTTTCTGGAGACCAGTTCTCAAAAAACATCTGTGCAAACGCAGAGGAAGGAAAAAAAAAAAAATTAAAAAAAAAAAAAAAAGAGCCTCAACAGGAATAGAAGCCATCAGCGGTTAGGTGTGTTATAAATACATTATTACTTCATTGTAATGGTATACAGGCTTTGGCGAGACTGGGGGTGACCTCACTGGCTGTCGGACCTCGAGTTACTCCCGGGGAAGGAGCCTGAGGGATGGGATTCCCTCCCTGCACACGCTGATGGGGAGTGAGCAAACCCAGAAAACTGGAGGGGCTCCACGGTGCTGGGTTGGCTTTGTGTCAGACCTGGCAGCGAGGGGCTCCGGGAGCTTTTTGTTATCCTGCCTCCAAACTAAACGTGCGGAAGCGTTTTGTTCCTTACTCCGAGGTTCTCACCCATGTCTTGACCACCTCAAGCTCGACTTGATTAGGTGCTTTTACAAGTCCATCTTTGCAAAGCAAAATCCTGTTCTTACTGCTGGATACTGACTAATGATTTGAGAGACTCAGCTTCAGGCAACATCTTTGCAGAAATGCCTGGGCATCTGCCCTCTTTAAAATCAACTCACATACAGTCTTGGACACCCTAAATATTAGCTGCAGAAATTTCTGGTCAATTCTTTCTTTTTAGTCTTATTAAAACACATTTTGAGTCATAAGAAAAAGCTCAGCCTCCTCCTGGAAGACTTTTGACAAGAGGAGAGAAAATTTTGCCACTGCAGAAAACAGAATAGACTGCAACAAGATAAAACTTTATTGGAATATAGTCCAGATTTATCTTGTGTTATTTCTTAACAGACAATTACAGAAAAATTTGTGTGACTGTATACAAGTACAGACTTGTAGGCGACCTCTGTTTTGCAACCAAAACTGGCAATACTAATGGCAGAAATGGTTTAATATGTCAAGACTATTGCTACAGGCTGAAGTTAATTTAATAATTGAGGATTTTATAATGTTTTTGTCGTGTTCTTTTGACTATTCCCTGGGATTATGGCAACTAGACAGGGAAGAAGGTGATGCTGCAGAAAGGGATGGGGGATTGGGGTTAATAAGGTGCTACTAAGTTGGAGCTCCCAGGCTGATTGGTAGGGCAGCACCTACAGGCAGGAGACTGCCCAAGTTCCTGTCCTCCTCTATCACTCCTGCAGCTCTTCTTGGTGGCTGCAGCCCCAGATGGCTCCTTCAAAGCCAGGAGAGTAATCTGAAGGACAAATGTCCCAAAACTGAAGGAAAGAAATGATCGAGAATTGGTACTTTTGTTGCTTTGCCTTCTTTTGTGGTCATCACAGCTGGCACATCATCTGTGGCACTCAGAAATGCTCTGTGCTGGCTGCACCACATTTCCAGTGAAACCAATCCGAAAAACAAAGACACTTCAAAAGCCTCGAGAACACCATCCAATTTAAAGCAATTTTCTTCCTTAAGGCTTTTCCTGTCTTAGCTCCTTAAATCCATAAGGCTACAAGGTCTAAATCCAAACTGCATTCAGCATAATTTGGGACAAGAGACCAGTCAGATTCAGATATTTCATATCTCTGCAGCCGCTTGAGGTTCCTGCTCCACCTTAACCGTGTAATTCAGACCTTTGGAGATGAGCCTGTTTTCGCAAGGGATATTATAAGAATAGACTCTACTTAGAAAATAAGGTCCAGGAAATCAACAAAAACTTCCAGGGTTGGTTGGTTGGTTGGCTTTCTTCTTTTTAAGCAAATAAAATCCTCTTTTCATAACGGAGGCCCAAAGCTGATGTCATGACTGGTGCTGATCTGAGTATAAATCTACACTTTCCCAGCAGAGACCAGTGACCTCCACTCAGCTTGTCATCTTCTCCATTTAGGTGAAGAGGGGCAGAAATGTCCCTTTCCTTCTGAGCACTTTTCCTCTTTAGCAGTGGAGGGAAGCAAACAGAATATCCGCTGCTCTTCCCTCTCCATTCTCCGTGTTGCACAGCCCATGAAATGAGTGAGATCCAAAGATGGTTTTGGTGACCACGGCAGGGCAGTAGGCTTGAGCTTGGTCACAAGCTGGGATGCTGAGCCAGCCTTGTAAGCAGCGTGGATCCATCTCAGGGTTGTGGCTTCATCCCCACAAATACTTCACATCACATTAAGCACATTGTACAAGCATTTGTCTGCCAGCTCGGAGGCTGTAACAATATGTCTTTATTCCAGAGACTCTTTTTTGGTTTTTTTTTTTTTCCACAGCTCAGTGAAACTATTGCAGTAGAATATGGAGGAAAAAAGGAAACACAGGGAATTTTCAAGATTGTATTGCCTTTTTTATGTGCCCCCACCCCATTAAGTAGGTATTGCTATCAGTGCAGTCAGTTTAATTTTGCTACCCGCATCATGGCCAAATAAAAAAAGTAGGATTTCACATTAGCACTTTTTGGACAGGGTTTTGCTGTCATAAACAGTCTCAGCAGGAGTTTCAGCCAGGGCTTGACTTGCAGTAATATGCTTGAAATGCCTACTTCTGGTTTCCTTATGTGGGACATCGGTCCCAGCTTTTGTGGGTCTCACAGATCAGCTGATAACACCTACATATTCCCTGCTTTATATTCTGCTTTTTAACTTGCTCGTCACTAACTTTAAGCACAAGCCAGAAGGTTCAACAGCATCAGTGGGATAGGGCAGGTAAAACATCGAGTAATTATACGTGGGCTGAAAAACACCCCAAACACTGGTGCTTTACATGGAACTCAGTTAACTTTATTACTGAGTGTATGTAAATCTGAGAAATATTATGCAAAAAAATCCTAAAGAAAAAAAAAACCCAAAAAATTAATACCCTTCCTTGTTTTATTAATATCCAAAGTCTTTAACGCTGGTGAAGGGAGGATTATTTTATTTTCATGCTGACCACCTTGCTGGTACCACGTCCTTTCCCTCCTCCTGCAAAAGGAGGAGAAGCAGCCACCCAGCTTTGCCTGGTCAGGCACACGAGGTTGTGCCACTCACCACTGAAGGCTTTGGGAACATCTGCAGACATCTGGTGGATGTACCCACTCTGTCTGTCTGGTTTAATCTTCCACCAGACATTTCAGATCCACTTTCTGAAAGCACCCTGTAAAAGATTTGCATAATTAAAAGGAGAGTGGAACTTCCAAAGGGGACAGATGCCTACCTCTCTTGCCTCCTGCTGGCAGCAGCATGAGCTGGCAAAGGGTTAAAGTGGAGTCCCAAAGTCCTTTTTAAACCTCCTGCTTGATGTTGCCGTGTTGCTGTTGTAGTTTGGGGTGGAATAGTCCTCTGGATGTCTGCAGGAGCTTTGCTTTTAACGTCAGTTATAGCCCGAGAGCTGGGATTTTTTCCAAGGCGTTTCACACTTTCTTTTGAGGTTGGGGCCAAAGTTTAGATGTTTCAATACCCAGCGTACAGGCCCCCAACCCCTTCCCTGGAGCTGGCCTGCAGACCACTAATTCAATAGGAGACATGGCCTAAGTAATCCATGTTAATGATGTGCCTATTTAAACCATGTTGCCTGATAGGGGATGTCTGGTATCTATTAACCTGAATACCAATTACACCCAGAAGATGCAAAAAAAGGTTACTCTTCAAGAACACAGGCTGTAAAAGATGCGCAGAAATGAGCGTGTTGGTGTCGTTTTCTTCACCTCTTGTTTCCAAAGAGGGGAAAAATGAGATGTGCTTGGTAAATCTTAGGCACAGGACATTAAAGAGTGGCTACTGTAAACAAGGCAATAGAAGCTATGTCATCCCTCCCCATCTCCTCAAAGTGCAGCCCTTTATTTATGTTCCCTGGGAAAAGAGGCCTCTTGTTCTTGGAATGAAGGAAGGCCTAGTTTTGACAAAAACAAGGGGCCAGATCCTCAGGAGAGTGGAGAGTGGAGTAGTCCTGGAGACCTCCGTGAAGCAAGTTCAACCCATCCCAGCAGAAGCTATGCCCAGTTATCTACAACATGGAGCCGGGAAGGTGGAAAAAGGGCTGTTACTGCTCAGCCTTTTACGCTGGTTTATGTTTACGTGGAAAGTTTGTTATTCCTCTTCCAGCTAAACTAATCTGACTTGGGGAGATGGCCTTGAGCACACACAGGGCCCCTGCAGCCAGCAGCAATCAGTGGAGGGCTGTGTAGCATTGTGGCCAGAGATCCAAATACTCCCTTTCCTTGGAACGCAGCTTCCCTTGGTTCCTTGGAGGGCAATGTCTGCTTCTGGCCCCCTCCCCTCTCTTCTGGCCCGGCTGAGATAAAGCACTTGGTGGGTGTTGTAGAAGAAACCAAGGGGCCTGCCCTGCAGGGCTGAGGTCTATTATTTTCCTTAAGGAAGGGGGAATTTGGAAGAGACACAATATTATTTCGAGTTTGGCTGTATTTAAGCTCTCAGCTTCTTCACAGGTTGTTACCTGGTGTATGTTAGCAGGTTGCCATGGGGCTTCAGGCTGGTGATGTTGACACACACCTTCCGAGAAACTGAACCCAAATTTACTGAAAATTCCCATTTTTGCATGACTTCAGGCATAACTTCCATGATTCGTTTTCTTGGTATGATGAAACTTCAGGTATGCTAAAATAATAAAACTGGTTTGGATCACTGGGAAGGAGAAAGAGGCTGATGACTGGGGGAGATGTTTTCTCAAGTAAGAGCTGTCTCAATAGCAGTGAAAAGAGTTGAATTGAGCTCCCCCTTCCTTTCTTTTCTTTTTTGTTTGTTTGTTTGTTTGTTTTTGTTTGTTTCCATCGCTAGGGACATATTTCATGAGGTCTGCATTGAGGTTAGAAATGCTGAGCCTATTTGCATACTTGGAAGAGGTCCCCTTTTAGAGGAGTACAGTGAATACCTCTTGCATTTCATATTTAGGTTCTAAATGTAAGTGCAGTCTAGAAGGAGTTTGAAACTAGCCTGCTTGCTTTCTCACTAGCTAGACTTCCTAATGGTGTGATTTTCTATGCTAGGGAAGTTCTGATTATAATATAGGCACAAATGTGCATGTTGTGCACCCTTGTTAATTGAAAGCCTGAATATTTAATGGGCTGAGGGCTCGCACCTATTTACTGAGCGCACAAGGAGGGCTACGAACCCTGAGCACAAATATCCCATAGATATGTGGGCCAAGACCTGCATTTGCACTGTTTTGGGCAAAGCCAAGAACTTCTGGACTACCAGGACAATTTGGCATATTGGCCTGGCGCAGAGCGACGTGTGATTAAAAAACAATTCTGCAGTGTGGATCCATTTGAATACCAAGTTATTTTATAAAGCCTTCAGTGTGTGTTTTGAATGCACATTTGCTGTTATGAATAACAGGAATTGTTTGGCTTGGCCTGCCTTTGTGCCGATGCCAGCTGGCACAGAGCGAAGCTGTGACACATGACACTACAGCTGTGTCCACATGTTTCTGCCTTGCAGTATCCACTTATATAATTTACTTTTTTGATCCGCAGTCGAACTATTCGAGTGAGTGTAATTTCCCTTTTTGATCCAGAGTCGAACTATTTAAGTGAACTCATCAAATTACACATACCAGCCACTTCTGTGAGAATGCTTATTTTGTCACTGTCAGAAAAGTATATTTGTTATTAGTCATTTGTAACAACACAGCAACTTTATTAAACCCATTCCAGTAAAAAATACATCCCTAATTGAACTTGGGTATTTATTCCACTTGATACACATAATTGCAAGACAATAGCTCCATGTTTAATTAAATGAGCCATTAAAAGAGTAACTAATGATGGCCTTACTGTAACTGATAGACCAGACCACGCTTATGTTTTCCTGTACATCATTGGGATGTTCCTGTTTGCCATCACGGCTGAATTTGCAATTTGGGAACAGGAACCTGCTACATCCAACTTGGTAATTTTTGGTTGGTTATTTTTTTCAAGCTGTTGCAGGAATACTCTTATGTGATGATACTGTATTTAAGATCAGCGAACTTGCAATATAGGGCTGAAATTGAACTTAACCTAAAGGGAGTGCAGTGTGCTGAAATACTTGTAGAAGAAAACATGCTAGTTCAATTCCAGTTATCCAAAACAAACCCAGGAAATAAAAAAAAAAGAATAAAAAAAGATGTACAATAACTCTTTTTCAGCCTGCTGGTAAAGCAGAAATAACATGGCAGTAAAACAGACAACATTTTCATGTAAAGCCTATTTTATTTTATTTACCTCTTCAATCAGAGTGAAACAGGAGAGGGCATGGGTTTAGCTTTTTTTCCCCTCCGTTTAGGAAACAGTACCCAAGCGTTTTATTCCCAGCACACACCGAGCTCCGCTGCAGTTTGTACTTTCGTGCCTTAATTCAGTGCAGCTTTGCAAATGTCAGCTCTGCTGCAGGCCCAAGTCTCTGTGTATTATCTGCTGTATGGTCCTGGTAGAGCAGCACGCTGTTACAGAGCCAGGGTCACAAGTTCATGGCAGAAATGATTCATGTAGCCTGGAGGAGGGAGCCCAAATCCAGCACGGGAGACCTGAGAGGGGAGTGGGGGCTGATGCTGCTGGGTGCCCCCATCCCAGGCTGTCCCCTTGGTGGCTCTTGCAGAAGGGACAGAGAAGGTGTGGAGTGGGCAGCATCACATCTGGTGTCCTGTGATACCTTAAGTTTTACCTTTCGTANTAAATGCGTGGGAAAAGCTGACCTGAGTTTGAACACAGTGCACTGTGGTGAGAGCTAAGACATACATGACAAATGAATACTAAATTTTGTTAGCACTTGGAGTTATTCAGCAGCAAAGAGCTTTAAAGAAACCAAAGTAATTCAGGTTTAACNGGGACAGAGAAGGGGTGGAGTGGGCAGCATCACATCTGGTGTCCTGTGATACCTTAAGTTTTACCTTTCGTATTTTCAGACTCTGTGCTGCCCAGGGATGCAGTTCTGAGCTCACATTCAGTGTCACTCAGCTCTCTTCACAGAGCAGGGAGACAAAACAAATCCTTCTCCTGCTGCACACCAAGGACAACTTTCAGCCCCAAAAGCACAAACAAGGCTGGGCTGGAGGGAGGAACAAGAAGGATGGGACCTCACAGCCTGGAGCTGTCATTGGACAATTAAAGCCCAATATGCAAATGGACCAAAACTTATAAAAATATAAGTCTTTATGACTGGTTAGCCATTTTTGTGANCTTTAAAAATCTGAGTATTTTCTCAAGACACTCAGTAAGTATTATGTTCTTGGTCAATAACATTGCCTTTATAATCACATTGACAACGTGTGCAGAAATGTACGTGGCACGGCAAATTGCAATTTAATGTCAAGTGACAATAAAACAGTCAGAGACCATTCAACCGAAACAAAATATCACTTTAATTAAGTGCTGCATGGGATAGCTGTAACAAATATGTTATTAACACATAAAATACCCGGTTTCAGGTAAGGCTCATGCCATGAGAAAGCAAATTCAGAGCCGGGGCTGACAGTGTGTATTTCACTCATCCCATTGTGCCGAGCATTGTGCCGAGCGAAGGATTTTCCTGCAATCAGATCCAGTCGCCCTTGAAGCCTTTCCATTTTAATGACTCATGAGTTGCCACACGTACTGAGTTTGAGGCAAGACTTGGAAGAATGTGCTCTTGGGCCTCACGACGTGGTTGCATGTTGGGTTTTGGCCTCTTTTTTAGCAGAGAGGTGAACCTCAAAAGAAAAAAAAATTGGTCTTTTAATTTCTGGGGCTTCTCCCAGCTCTCTGAATTTCTAGTGCCTACAGCATAATCCTGAAAATCTCGAGGACAGGCTTTCCTGGGTGGGTTTTGGAGGCCAGTCAGATTGGGTAGCAGAACCCAGGACCTTGATTGTTTGTGAATTAGGCAGCAGCAGGGCACATGTAGTGCAGACACCTGAGAGAGAGAAGATAGTAAAAGCCAGGAAGCATGGACCTGTATAAGTGCAGGAAGGCATCGACAAAATTTTTTCCAAACCCCTAAAACATTTTTCTGGTCTTTAAGATGGTTCTTGTTCCATTTTCTTGTCTCCATCTACGTTTCCTAAATAGACCCACACAACAAGGCTGAAACACAGTAAAAGAACTACTTGCTTTTGTACTGGTATCAAGACTTTTTACAGCCAGTTTCATCTGACAGACTTCAATTGGTGTTCGGTTTCTTTAGGATGGATATTTGCATGAAATTTGATTTTTTTTTTTCCCTAAAATCCATGTTTTACTGGGGTGTGGGATAAATGACTGGTATCAAGGGCTTGGTAAGAGCCAGAGGAAAAATCCAAGGTCTCTGTCTTGCTCTTCAAGTTTTAAGATAGGGAGGAACAAGTAAGCTCTATGTACACGCTGTGAGAAACAATCCCAAAGTAGTTAAGGTAATTAAGCATTTTTAGGTATTGGACAACTCCCTTATATTCATTTATATGCAAAACAAAATTGAAAAGTGCCTTGAGAACTCCACAAAGATCATGAAAGTCCCAGAGTGGCCAGCTCAGTGGGATGTCTTTTTCTTTCCTGACTCCGAGTTCAGCGTTTAAAGCAATTAATGTGAGTGTTACATTGGGTGAAACACAGACAAAAAAAAAGTTGATGTACGTTTCGTGCCATTTGCAAAGGGTTTTATCACAACCCAGCTGAATAAATGCCACTGCTTGTGTTTTGAATCGAGCCCTCAAGGTGTTCAGTCATTCCAGCCTCAAGCTGTGCTGCCCCTGCCTGAAAGCTGTCACTCTAAATAGCACTAAATAGTGAAAATAAATAGTGAAAATAGTGAAAGTGTCAGGTTTTCCTGTGGAAACAGAGCTGACGCCTCTAATAAATAACAATGTGTCACCTGGAACTGTCGCATCCTCTCTGATGAAGTGCATCAAAGAAAGTGAGCGCTGTTGTTTTCAACGTCCATTGCATCACCATGCAAAATTTTTCAAGTGATGAAAGCACCGAAGGATTTTTTTTTTTTTTTTTTTTGCTGCGGCACTTTTAGATTCAGAGGGAAAATACGTCAATCGGCTGGATGTGCGTGGAATATTGGTGAAATGTTTTGTAATCTCTTCTCAGTTTAGGAAGTCTTTGGGGAATGGAAGAGTTCTTCATCACCCTTACTCCCTGGGTTGGTCCTCTCAGACCAGGGTACTCTGGCATAGCAACAGTGATTTGATGTCAAATTTGAGAGTTATAAGGGAGTTGGTATGATCATCACTCCATGGTGAGGAAAGTAGGAGTGAACTGTGGGAGAGGCATAGCTGAGCAGAGGGATATTGCCTCCTTTTTCTGTCTTGTAGGATATTCCATTAATTTGATGCAAGATGTGTGTTTTTTCCTTGTTTTTCTTCTTATACTGGAGTTAACTAAAAAAAAAAAAAAAAAGACATTTTAGATATGTCTATGTGTTGTGAAACTCCTTTTTCAACTATTTCCTAATTTACTAACTGTCTTCACTCTTGGAGACGTCCCCTTTATCCATTGACAACATCTGATTAGGTAATTCTGGTTTTCTTAAAGAAATTAGGGATGTTGATTTTATTTTTTTTTTTTAATTCACTTTTGTCACCTTAGGAGGAACTTAAATCTGCAGATTGAGCATGCCTATCTAATTTGCTGCTGAAAACTTTAACTACCATTCCCTTTTTAATCAAAGTCATCGTGTGGTACTGCAGGTTTAAACTCTTCAGTCACTGCTCTAACTATAAAGTAAAAGGTAAATGTACTAGAGGGATTTGAGGAATATTTGGGGAACCATAACTTGCAGTCATCTGAATTCATATGTGCCAGATATGTTCTATTAATTTGGAAGGCGGTTTTTCTTGCTGACAGAATTTGAATTTTGAACCAAAATAAGGCTTGGAAGGAGTAAAAGATCCAGAGCTTGCTAAGTTGTTGGCCATCCTTTAAGGATTCATGGAATGGATCAGATTGGAATGGACCACAGTGGGATGTCTGAAACAATCTCCTTGCTCAGGCAGGGCCATCCCAGAGCGCATGGCAAAAGAGGGTGTCCAGATGCCCCTGGAATATCTCCAGTGATGGAGACTCCACACCTCGGGGTGGTCTGTTCCAGCGCTCGGTCACTACGCAGTAAAAAAATCCTTCCTCATGTTCTGGTGGAACCTCCTGTGCATCAGTTTCTGCCCATTGCTCTTGTCCCATTGCTTGGCACCACCAAGCAGAGCCTGCCTCCATCAGCTCTCAATGTCTCTGTGAAATGGGGACATTTTACTTCTTCTCTTCTGCCCAAGTATCTGGTAAAGAGTTGGTATAAGTGTGAGTGTTTCTGGTGTGATGGCAGTATGACCCATAGGGATGGACTTGCAGTCAGACAGTTTTGACAGGAGTGGCCTGAATGTCAAATACAAGTTACCTCCAATGTAGTTGGAGTTTGGAAGATGCTCCACAGTAGCTTTAGGAGAGACAAAGTTGTCTGACATCAACAACCTGTGGAAATGCTTCTTTTAAAATCTAGACATAGTGAGAAGGGAAGAATCAGACACTGATGTTTAGTGTTCCGTCCCAGGGCCAAGGCATTAGACTTGAATTTAAAGCAGCCTTGTGGGACAAGTGAATTTAGTCAAATGCCGGACAGGGAAGAAATGTGATGTTTTACCTTTGCTGTCTGAGAATCCTGGTACTAAAACAGCAGCCTAATGCTTTGGGACACGACACGACAGTTATTTGCAAACTGATTAATGTTTAACTGATTAACTGTTAATGTTAAATTTGGTTTATTCCCTCCCCAAGATCCATTTGCCATCCAAACAGAGGCTTTTGACAGAAGCTTTTCAATCAGCTCTGCTGAGATTTTTGGGAATATTCGGTGGTGCTTTGAGCAATCTCTCTGGACAGATTTGTTTGAAGGTATTGCAATTGATAGTTTAGGTGAGCACTAAATCACTGTGGCTTTCCCTTTTTCTAAACAGCCATGATATGATGTGTTTTCCAATTACACTTCTAGTTGCAGTGGTTACCATTTTAGAAGAACCATCTGCCAACTGTTACCCTCCTGTGGTATCTGAGGTCCCGCACTTATTTCCTGTTCCGAGGACAGAGCAGACTACACAATCTCTTATAGAACTTCAAGGCAAAAGTTGATTAATGTTGACTTTTTAATGGTAACCACTGTGATTTTTTTTTATTCCTGTAATTCATGGTATTATGCATAATAATAATAATATGAATATCACTGAATTATTTATAAACTTATGTTGGTAAATAATAATGAGGTAATAACAGTGAATTATTTCTATATTTACACCAGTAAATAATGAGGAAGAGAAATCATTTAGAGCAGGCTCAGTCTCTCACTAGCCTACACCAATTAAAACATGTTTGCAAATGTATTTTTCATGCCAAAAGAACAGAGCTGCCTTGGGGAGGTTTTAGATTCCAGAAAACATTTAGAGGTTACGATGTTCACCAGCAGTTGCTGCCACCATCTTTGGGTACAAAAATGGAAGTGAAAGAGAGGAGCTGCATTTACTGATGCTTTGCCTTGCTGAGGCTCCTGCCACGACATGCAGTTTAGGTTTCCATTTTTGAGGATGTTCAGGTGTGAGAGTGCAGAAAATAGCTGTAGGAAACCCCTGAAGGTGATGGAGATGAGAGACCTCCTCTACTCATTGTTGTAAAAAGAAAATTGAAAGGTGAAGAAGCTCTCAGGGGAAGAAAGCACCAAGCAATACAAAATTGTTTAATTTGGTGGATAAATGATGCAAAACAAAACCCGTATCAGGAAGCTGAAACGAGACAAATGTAAATTGGAAATGTAGGTGCTCCTGGAATAAATAACTGCACAAAAAAACTGCCAGTCAGAGAGGTAGATTTTTTTTTTGTGCTTTCAAATTAAGACAGAAGGCTGTTTACTAGAAAACAGTTTCCTATAATAGAAGCACAGTAGGAAAATAAAAAAACCCTTAAACTCACCTGCTTGGAGTTTTCCGCACAGAAAAGAGTCAACTCTTTTCATATGCCTAAATTATCAGCGAGGAAACTCTGTTTTTTCCTGCATCTATCTGTAGCTGAGCACGTGATTTCGGCCGAAGGCAATTAGCGGAGTTTACTACAAGGGTAACTTCATCCGTGGCATTTCGTAGCCTGTGATAAACAGTTCAGCCAGGACAAAGTTGTGTTTGCCCCAAACTTAAATTGCACGGGGCTGTTGCGTGCAAGCTGTGTGTGTTGTGGGAGGTGTGGAACGTGGGATGGAGAGACGAGGAGGGTCTGGGATCCATTTCCAGCCCTGCAACCAACTGGCTGTCTTCAGGCTATTCTTCAGCTGTCAGATCCCTGCTTTCCCACTTATAAAATTGGCACAGCAGTACTTACCTTGTTAAGGGCGCATGTCGCGATCTTCAGCTAAAAAATGTTAAGGGCTGTTACTACTTATTGTTGTGTTGCATTTTTTGGTGTATTTGTTCAGATCTACTTCTGCAAATACTCCTGGCTTCTGTTCTGAAAGATGTCACAAGTTGCTGGATGGGAGCTGATTTTCTCAGTCTCTAGTTCAAAAGAGGGGAGGGCCCCCTTTTGGACTGCAGAAGAAGGTGAAAAATGTGACTTTGGTAATGGTCATGTCCTGCTGTGAATCTTTTGGATAGGAGGGAGAAGTCAAAACTGTGAAGGGGGCATCTCCTGGAAAGGAGAAACATTGAGGACTTGCTCCTTTTGCTTTTATAACTCAGTTCTGAGGGAAAACTTTTCCTTTAAAGCTGTTGTGTTCCTTAAAATATGAATGAGATTGCTTCCTGTAGCTGTGTGAGATGCATTAGAGAGGAATGTCTGCAGGAGTGGGTTGGAAGAAAGCGGTGACTGTTTGACCACCTGCCTGATTCAGGGTGCCCAGTTGAAAACTTACCTTTCCCTCCACGGGTGGCCTTTTTCCAAAGGCATTTCGGTGACTCTGGGGCACAAGCCCCACTGATTTCCAGTCTCCTGCAAAACGCTGCTGCAGGAGCTTGGCTCTCATCTTCCTCCCACTACCCAAGGCAGGTTCAGGCAACTGGGGACGCAGCAGAAATAACATCAGGAGGGACATCTTCTGCGCCATGTGTCCCAGCATGTCAGCTTGAAACGCTGCCTGGGTGATGGAGAATAATGCAAAAAAACCCCAACTGGTTTGCGAGCAGCTGCCGTGCCTGAAAAAGCAGATGAAGCTGTCATCTAAAAACTGTCGACTGCGTTTTGAACTCTGTTATTGGAGCAAGGATATTTTTGAAGAAAGAAAAATGGAGGGGAAAAAAAAAAAAGGGCATAAGATGGAGTTAGTCCTTCTGAAGAAACATTGGAGAAGCCAACTCCAGCTTCGAAAATCTTTCCCCACCACAACCATCGTCAGCCAAGTCGTAATCCGTGCGAAAACCGAGGCAAGTTAAATGGTAGCAGAGCTATTGGGCAAGGCTACAACGAGGCCTTTGGAGAAGGGAAAGCAAATCCCACGGGATTCCATACCTGCAGAGCTCATGGCCTTTTATCTTTCATCAGCAGATATTGTGTGTTATTGGACAGTACCTTGTGCAGTTACTTGCAGGAACATTTAATCAAATAATCTATTCTTCTCCCAGGCGGCTTAGCCCGCTGCAGTTTTATAGTTACCTACTTCAGCTGGAACAGTTCCTTTCAGCTGTAAAAGCAAATAGGCAACATGGAAAAAAGGTCTCGTTTTATCAAAACAGACAGAACTATTCCAGCTGCTGATATTAAGGTAAAAATAGCAAGGTTAAATGTTAAACAACCTCTGAGTGGACTTTTATAATAACTACAAAGAAAGCCAGACCAGTTTCTCTGAACGCATTTTCCATTAAAAAAAATTCTTGTTTTACTTCTTAAAAGAAAATTTATTTCCCCCCTCTGCTGATGATTAATCACAGTGGAAAGTAGTTCCCTTGATAACAAATATATCAGTAACGTGTGGTGCTTCCTGCTCCAGCATCTTGTAACTCACGAAAGTTTCCATGGCCAGATTTGAATACTCAAAGTGCTAATAATGTCTGCTAGTCAGCCTTCCTACTGCTCAGAAAATTTCACTCCTGTGGCTTTTTGGCTTGTTTTGAGAAATCACTGTAGAGGTTAGTGAACTTTTCAATGTGTTGGTATTTAAACTGTGGTCAGACAGTGAAAGAGAAAAAAAGAAAAGAAAATAAAAATAAGAGGAGAAAAATGTTCATTAAAAGAAATTCCCTCTTAATAATTGTTTATATGACCACTTGCATAGGAATTGAACTGACTGTGAAACCTCCACTTTAAAATGGAATTCCTGTGACTCTTAACGTATCTTGAAAAATATAGTGCATTAAATGAAAAGATGCTTAAAACAATGCTGGGGTTTTGTTCCAGAGAAACATTTGGGCACTTTCACTGGGAAAGGAGGTTAAAAGGTTGTCAATGCTTTCTCCAGGGGCTCTGTCTGACAGTGAACATGTGTTTCCTCCCTTTAATCGGCTCGCCAGTAGCCAGAAAGCTGCTTGTTTTCTGCAGAGGTTGTCAAAAATGATTTCAGTCTGGAGACGATGAATGATAAAAGAGGTTTTCAAACACAGTTTTGCACTGTAGCATTTGCAGTCCCAGAGAGGATGGATTGTATTACAATCTCAGTGCAAAGGGCCATGTTCCCGTAGCAGGAAAACAGGGCCTCGTTCAACCTGTTTGATGCTCCCACTTACCTTTCAAACTTGAAAAGCCAAAGCTGGACCTTGACTAAAGAGAAAAAAAAAAAAAAAACCAGGAAAAATATCATCCCAAGAGTGTGTTCCTTCTCTCTGGTAAATTAAGTGGTTTACCTTCAGTAAAATTTCAGGGCTTTTCATGCTGTTCCTGAGTGTCACATTTCCTTCAGGAGTTTATAGAGTGCTGCTTCTTTTCCTGGATATTTTATACAGGCCAGAGAGTTGTTCTTCTGAAGTTAGCAATAAAACTTTCTCCACTAACACTGAGCCTACAGTCCAAAGATCTGGTGCCATAAAATACCAGCTTACCTTAGTTGCTGCGGAGATCACCCTTTCAGATAGAACCCAGCATCTTCCTGAGATAAATTCCTGTGTATATGCAGAAACCCAATTCCTTATTTTTGGGCAAGACTTTGATAACTGTGTTTTCAAGGCTTTGAAAACTGGGTGAGTAATGCCAGCAAAAAAGATTTCACCTGGAAGGATTACTGCCAAAAGCAGGATCCAGCAGGGGATTTATGAGGCTGGCTGGGTTCTGGTATCATTTCCACTGAGGGTATTGTTAACTCTCTAGAAATCCCATACATCAGATATTATTTTTAAAAACACAAATGTAATAACATCAGCAGTAAGCCTTGTCCTTGACAGATGATTTTACCCCTGAACCCCTGCAGCCTGTACCCGGTGCCTGTGTGATGATTAGTTACCTTGTCTCCCAAGCACAGTGATTAACACGATGCTGGATGTTCTGCCGTTTTATAAGCTGTTTCTTTTTACCAGAAATTCCTTCTTCCCAAACTCCAAATCAGTTCAGTATTTAGTCCCACAGCATCAGCAAACTGGTCTTTTCCAGCTTTTTCATTGCCAAGTCCCATCTGATCTCTATCACCTTTCTCTTTACATAAATTCTGCTGCAAAATCCCGTTTTTTTCCCCAACCTTCCCATCAATATCATCCATCTTTTTTTTTTTTCCTGTTTTAATACTCATAATTTTATCTGCATTCTTCCTCAGTTTCTTCACCACCCTCAGTCAGAAGGATGTGCAGAAAGGAGCACCTGCAAGTGCTGTTCATCCCCTCAGTTCCACAGTACTGTGTTTTTAGGCGGGGAAGGGCTCAGGAGTCATCCCTGCCAGCTGGGTTCACCTCGTGTGGCTGGCAGTCGGTGGGAGGATGTCCCCTCTCCACACTGGTGTTGGCTGCTGCTGGATCCATCTTTCCTAGTGGGCGCTACCTCCAGATTTGCCAAAACTTGGGTGGAAAAAGAGCTGTGAGAGCAGTGGGAGTGGGAACAACTTGCGGGGGATAACTGAGCTCAGCAAGTGCCCCCGAGTAAGCACCGTGCAACACGGGTCAGATGGATGGAAGGAAAACAAATTTCAGGCATATTGAATATATTTGGTTGCTCGATGACACTTCCCATGTTTTCCTACTCTTCTTCTTTTCCTTGTTTTTTTTTTAACTGACAGAAAGGTGCACGGCAGAGCTTCTCCCCCCGATTTCAGCAATTCTCCTTTCAGTTCTATTGCGCTGCTCCTAACAGGAACTTCCTGTTTACTTGCTACATTTAAAAGGATGTATATAAACGGGAGAGTCACAGGAATTGCTGAATACTAGGCACAGAAGGTTTTTATTATCATCTTTTGAGCCTTGTACACAGGGAAGGCTTAATTCTTTCTTTTTTCTTTTTTTTTTTTTTCTGAGCGCAGAGAAATTCCAAAATATATCTCGAGTGGCAACTTGTATTCCAGTCTTCATTATTTTTGACAATATTTTAAATAGTCTGAGTTGAAGTTTTTTTGCCAAGAAATGCAGGCTGTCAGATGGCAACTGCATTGTGTAGAACCAAAAAATGGAGTGCACAGTCGAGGTAAACTTGGAAAAGCTGAAAATTGGAACGCGCCTTTTTTCCATCTGAATGTGATTACCATTCAAGCAGTGTAATGTTGTCCCTGGGAGGCTCTGCTGCATGTATGGTCAGCTTGGAAGTCTCCATTGGAGCCAAAAGGGCATATAACAGGTGCACGGAGAATTTGCTAATGTGCTCTGAAGAACCTGTGCAAAACAAGAAACAGTGCATGTGTCTGGAAAGTTCCCATCTGTCCCAAGAGCATCCATGTATAGTTCTTGGGCAGCACTTTGGATATTTAAAACTCTGTCCCAACACGAGGTTTCATTGTGGCCTCGGCCTTCTCAAAACTTTTCTTGTACTGACCAAAGTGCCAGGGAGAGAGAAGGCAAAGGCAACACATCCCACCAGGAGAAGGCTCGACTCCTCCTCTTCCCTATGCCGAAATATTTGGTTAATGTCATAGATTTGGCTAAGTGGATTCAATCAACTGTTTTCGCTCTATTATAGTTCATAATCCCTATTCAAGATGAAGTGCACTGCAGCCTAATGAATGTGGTAATGGAATCCTTGTGTATGTTTTTCCACAGCGGGGTGCAGATTAGCATAAGTGTCATATTCTGTTGGCATGCCTGCTATTATATCTGAGGCGCTGCACACACTGGGAATTTTTCAACTGGATAATAGTAAGATGGATATGGTATGCACATGCACACAGAACACACGGGTTTTAGAAAGTGATTTATAATAAATCTCACCTGGAGGAGCATTATGATAGATTAACTTTGTGTTTTGGCTCGAAAACACAATGTTTTAGCCAAGCTAATGGTAACATGAGTATAAAAGAATTAGATTAAATTTCATGCACAGTTTTAAAGAATGCTGTCACTTAGGGCAGCAGAGTGCTAAGAGTGCTGTGTAGGTCCTGGGGTTTCATATATTCGTGCATTCAGGTTCAGAAGCCCAGCTCAGATGTCCTTCCCCCTTGCTCAAAGCTGATTGTTACAGCTCCAAGAGCTGGCACATGGGTTGAGAAAAGCTTCTGGATTGTAGAAGATCACCATGTATGCGCCTCCTCGGGCTGTTGCTGTCAGTCCGTGAAAGATGACAAAAAAAAACCCAACCAAACAGCTATCTTTATTTCATTAGCACTTGGGTTTTACCTGCTGAACCGGCTCTTTTTCTCACAGAGTCACTAGGACAAAGCAGCTCATGCTCCAACAAAAATCCTTTACAAAACACAGAGTCAAGTGCGGAGTGCTGTGGAGTGGTGTGTAGCATACGGTCTGTGTTTGACCTCTGAAATTAATTTTGCCCCAAATTGTGGGGTGAAGCTTTAATTACTTAAGGCATTTTAGTTTTTCCTCCGGTTAAAGAAACTCTTGATGGATCTCCTTGCACATCGCCTAGGAGAGGCGGCACAACTCATGATTAGTCCCAGAATTTATTACTTGATTATTGGAAGTGCAGGTCTGAAAAATTCATACCACTTACGAAATGGTTTAGTGTGACTAATCAAAGAGGTTTTCCTGGCACACAGGAGGTATCAATATATATAGACTAGTGTAGAAAGGCATATCTTTATGCTTTTAAGCATGGTGGCATGGTAACAGCTTAAACATATTAATCAGCCCAAGGTAAGTGCTGCTCCTGTGTCATATTTTAATCTGATTCCTTCAACAGTGCTCGAGAAATTATATCTGTGGCTACAATAACACACAGAAAAGAAATTGTTTGCCAAGTGAATGAGACAAGCAGACCAGTCATGCAGCCCTCAGAAATAACCACAAATTTCATTTACCTTTGTTATCAGTACATTTCTGCGCAATCACAAAGTCAGACTATTTGAATTTGTCGGAGAAGTGGTGAGCCATCAAAGGGGACCAATGTTTGTTTGTTTGGTATTTAGTCTGGAGGGCCTTTGCTTTTAAAAATGTCCTATTAGCATGGCTCAGTAATCTGATATTTTGCTCCTGACTTGGACTTCAGAGGGCTAGGCTGATATCTGCGATACAACTGAGTTCCAAGTGTTGGCCTCTGTTGTATTCCAAAGCCTGGATGACCTTTTCAAAACTCCAAGAGACCTGTGTCAGGCCCACGCGCAAGAATTAATTTTCTAGCTACTTCACAAAGCTCATTCTAAATATAAACAAATGAGTAAATAAATACATCCCGCTGCTGATTAAAAGAAGGTAAATTGGAGTTTCCAGCGATGTTCAAGCACCCTTTGCAATGGCATCACCCTTTTCCTTGAGCGTGGCCTGAAAGGCTGGGTGGCAAATGTATTTAAGACTCTGAGGAAAAGGGCTGTTAAGTCGACCTTGGTAACTTAACTGAAACAGTATACGTGTAAATCCATCGCAAATCCCTGGCCTTTCACAACTCATGTCCCAATGGAAATCAGATCACAGAACTGTTTACAGGAGACTACGAGTCATTTGGATAAAAAGCCATGACAGCAGACTCCATTTTATTTGAAATTTTAGTAACCCAAGCCTAAAAAAATAGTCTAAAAGCAAAATAATAAGGATTAGGCAGTTATTATGAGTTGATCATACTTAAGATATTTTGAATTTGGTAGGGAAGAACAATTTCACCGTAAAGGTCAATGCTCTGCCTTTTTACAATCAATTGTAATCTTCAGTTTGAAGATTACACTCCTGTTTCAAAAAAAAAAAAGTGCATATATATCTTTTACCCTGAGCTTTCGATGTCCTGAATAGTAATTTTTAAAACCACTAGAAGTAGCCCCATAAAAGTATTTTACAACATTATTTAATGCATGAGCTAATCCCCAGCTAATGGTCAATTTTTGCCATTTTTTCTAAATGGGGAGGAGAGGGGAGGGGGGAGAACCTGCTTCTTTTCAGCCCAATGCCCCATCAGTGCAGGAGCAAAAGGGAATCACTTCAAGATGCTCTGAGTAACCTTCTTGGTATCACAAATGTGAAGTTTTCATCAGCTCTTCAATCAGCCTTCTCTACACAATATGTTATGAGTGTATGTTTGCAAATAGTTGTATTTAAACTCATGTAAGTTTGGGTGGTGGGGATTTTCCTTCTTCCCTAAAGTCACTCTGAAATATTTTGTGCAAACAGATGTGGGTGTACTGTTAACTTGAAGAATTAACATCTTTTCTTGAGGAAATCATTATTTTACAGTCAATACTTGCAGGAAGGAGGGAAGCCTGACTCTATGCCCACTGTCATAGGGAAGTTCTTGGATTGGTCTGAGTCAAATTGCTTTTGATGCTCCTTACGATTGAGGCTGCCTTGTCCCCATACTGTCCCCATCCCACGTGCCACCTCCCAGGTGACCCCATCAGCTCTCATTTGGGCATGGTAACCTTGACCAATTTGTCTGGCTGGAGATTCAAGTTCATTTCTCAGCCCTTACGTAGGTTTCTGGTGTCTGCCCTGGGCACGTGGGATTCCTGAGGGGTTTCGTCCTTGAGAAGGTAGAAATAATGCTCGTCCCCATGGGTGGCCTGAGCCATAAATTGCTAATATTGGTAATGTCCATAGAAATCCCTGCAGGGAAGAGGCTGTGTAACTGGTTTTGTGGTTTGGAAAAGAGAAAATAAGGGTCCTTATGAGACTGTACTTTTTGGGCAGCGGATAAATGGTGTTTACTGCTATCTGTGGTGGTGAAGTTATAGTGGGGACACCTGCACCCCACCAAAACTTCCAGTGAGCACCACAAAGACCAAAAACCTGCAATATTTATATTCAAGTTTAGCACTTTTATTTTGTTATATATTTCCCATGCAGCGAGGAAGCTCAAAACACAATGGCGGTACAGAAAAGTGTTTGTTTTTCTCATGCAGAAAAGGACTGAAAAGTCATGTCGGGGTTTTTGTCAGTGGTCATTGGTTAGCACGTTGCACTTGGAAGAGCAGAAGCAAACTGAGAGAGTGAGGAAATCAGTGTCCACTGCTGCTGTGTCATGATGGCAATTCCTGCTGAGGTTTTGCAGAGGGAGAGCAGAGCCGTAAGCTGAGCACACAAACATGGGCAGAAACGTGTCCACACAAATGCATAGCTTTTAATGGCTGAGCCAGCAGCATGTGAGCTGACATCAGTGGTGCTGACGTGTATGTGCAGGGCAGAAGTGGTCTGTTTGCCGAAGAGTACTGCTCCAAACACTGCTATTCTCCCACTGTTGCTCACCCCAGTTTGCAAAACCATGGTTTTGGTGAAAATCCTTCAAGGTACGCCCCATGGAGAGCAGCTGCTGTTTCTCTCCTTGGTCAGGATTGTCTTCCACCGCTCAACCAAAAGTAGCCCAAGCCTAAAGGCACCTGCTACTTACAGAAAAACCAGGTTCCCCCAGGTAGGAGCAGAATGAGAGCTGCGTTGTGCTATATATCAACTCCCCTTTTTACAGCCAATTTGCAGATCTCTATGGCGAACAAACCTCAGCTGTATTGATGGTTGAGGGTAAAAGCATCATAAATGCCACCAAAATCACTCAAAGTATTGTCAGGGAAATCACTCAGTTGCTGCTCCATGTGCTCTCCTTCCACTAACCTCCCAGCCTGGACCCACTATAGTTATCACAGTTGGAATTATTTGGCAGAAGATGGCCCCTTGCTACAAGCAGGGGAGCATGTGCCAATCCTAATTAGATCCTGATCCTGGGGACCAAACTCTGGAATTGGATCTGATTAGCACAGTGAGGAGACTCGGGATCATATCTGTGCCATTTTTTTTCAGGAGAAGGTTTTGTTCTTCATGTTGGCAGTTGCAAGACAAGCGCAATCGCCGCTTGGTGGGAGTGAGCTGTAAAATCTCAAAAGGTTTTTTTTTTTACTTCTTGTCTGTTGGACACATCACTGCAGCAAAAGTTCCCTGGGAACAATCCGTACCTGTGTCCTCACCCAGCTGCTTGTCCCTGGCCTCACCGGGGACTAAATGCTGTTCTTTGAGGGAGAGAAGGAAAGAACTGATGCCTGGAGGTGTGAGGTGCTCCCTAGAAACAGCCCAAGAAATAGACGAGGTCAGCTTCTCAAATGGCTTCACTTTGCTGCTGTTTAGCACACAGGGCAGCAAAATCACAGTGAATACATAGAGCAAAACAGCCAGTGCTGAGGCTCTGCCACCTTCCCTGTGCATGCACTGTGGAGGGGTTTCCCTGGGATCAGCCCTCATCTGGTTCCCATGGGCTGAGTGCCTGCTGTAGTGCCTGGAATGCATTAAATGTGCATCTTCCAGCTTTCGTTTCATCTGAATGGATCTCTGCTTTGCACACCATGAAAACAGCCCACAGTCTGAGAGTGCTACAGTCGTACGCATTCCTACTTCAAACTAAAATGAGAGGAGGCAGGCATCCTTCCATCTGTCCTACACGGAGTGATTGGCACTAGGCAGATCCTCATTACCTGCAAGAACCTGCATATCCCCACCCAGCCCCACCCCCCCACCAGCTTGGGAATATTCTTTCCCTCAGCTGCAAGGCCTAAGAGTCCATAATTCCTCTTTTCCCCACAACAATTTGCACATAAGCAGCCAGCAGTTACAATGCAGCCTTGTTTCATACCATCAGCTAAATAACAGTGACACGCTCCCTTACTGCCATTGGGGTTTGCTAATTTTAGCACAGATGCAGTTCTTATTTCTTTGGGAGAGGCATAAAACCTTCTTCCAGCTTTATGTTTTATCCCTCCTCGAAGCCTAAACAAATTAGCAAAGTTGAGAACTTTATTTTCGGAGTTCATTAAGACCTTAACAGTAAATCCTTTTCTCACGTTCCAGATGTTGTGGTTTCCTTGACCTCAGTTTATATTTCCTTCTGATGTGAACAAGCCAATGTCTTATTCTGGCCCTACCCATTTATTTGGAGAGCTGAGCAAAGAGGGATGCATGTAGCCTCCTGAAAGGTTTTCAGAGAGACAGAATGAAAAAATCTTGCTGTGGTACCAGCTTGAGCCCAAGGCCTCATCTCTAGCCACTAGACATTGCCTCCACTGCCCTGACCTCTGCAGTGCCATTTTTACATATTGAATGCATTTTTACTGATATATTTTTCATCCTTTTCCTTTTCACTTAAGTACTTCACATTTCAGAGGTAGTGCTCACCTGCATTTGGGTATCTCAAAAGCACGTCCCTTGAATAAATTAAATGTTTTGTTTTGGCAACACATTGAGATCTGCACCAATCCTTCATTTCTGCTTTGATTCTGCAGAGCATTTTGGACATGCTGAAATTTAGCAGTTTGGGCAGTCCCCTGGATTTGAGCGATGTCAATTATGCTTCACATGCATTAATTGAACACCCAAATATCTCTATTCTCTTCCAGCCACTAGTGAATCCTTTTCAATGTAGTTTGTGCCTTTTCATCCTCTTCAAATGTTGCATTTTTGAAGACAAGCACCTGCAGGCCTTTTAGGAGGTGTTACTCCTGCTGTTACTGACGTTTTAATAAATGCAGAAATAAATGCTCCCCACCAAATTGTCTAACGTCAACACTTACCTCATCGAAAGAAGTGAGTCAGTTTGAACAGAATTTATAACATGTGCTGTACCTATGGCTGCCTGACGTGAAGAGCATCCAGTTTTGTGCCCATTTTTCCTGTTTTCTTTGAAACCATAGTAACTATCAGGCTGCGTTCATAAATATTACAATGAATATTTGTCTTCGTGCACGGTGAAACATATGAAAAATGGATCAAAGACAGCAAATCATAAAGGGGAGGGGAGGAAAAAAGCCTTCCTCGTGGTGTGTGAGTCTGCCTTCCATGTGAGCCTAGGTGCTCACTCTTGCCAACAAACATTTTATGGTGGGGAAAGACAAGTACAGTCACAGAGGGTAATGCCCAGAACCAAGAAAGCCACTGGCATTTGGTGATTTCTTGCTTAAGAGAGCACCCTCAAGGCATCACCAAATGTGACTGACAAGGTGCTGCTTTGTTCTCTGCAGATAAGCATTTCTAGGGAGGGGGAACCTTGTCTGGCATTTCGGCCAGCTGCTGGGAGATTGAGCCTCCGTTAGCTGAAATAAGTGGGGGAAACATGGAGGGCATGAGTTGGAGATGTTTAAATGTAGCTGAAGCTTTCTAAAAGGCTCCATAAAGGACAGCCAGTGCTTTTTTTGTTGTTGCTGAGAGGTTTCAGCATCATTTATTTGGCCTTGGATCTTTCAGTCTGCCCCAGAGAGAACAATATTCTTCCTCTGGGGATTGTGGGAAAGCTGAAGATATTTACACATTGACCCTCCTATGTTTGCAGGGGTAGTGGGTAACATTTGAGTTTTTACTTTTACAGCATTCTGTGTTTTTATAGTTCTTCTAGACATAAATCCACCACCTTTATTTTTAAGTTATCAATTCATTTTACCAGTCCAATGTATTGGCCCGCTAGTATGTTACCCTTTTTTTGAAAGCAGCCTCATGTAAAGAACATATCCAGACAGGACAGTCATGGAGACAGGTTATAAACTTTGCTTCAGTTTGGTGCAATCAGGTAATTCTTTGACTAGAAAGAAATGAATGACAGAAAAAATTTCAGAGATGTGAGTTTTTTCTGGGTAGCTGATAGTTAAGCCCCATTGTTGGGATTTCCAGGTTTAAGAAGATACCAAAAACTTGGCCAGAAACATCTTGAAAACAGGTCAGCTTTCTACTACCACTTGTTGATGGAGAAACCACTGAGGATTTCTCTCTCATTTGTTTGGTTGCTTTGTTTCGGTCTTTTTGGGGATTCTTTGGGGCTGAGAATTTGTTTTGTTTTGTTTTGTTTTGTCTTGTTTTAATTTTGTTTTGGTTTGTTTCTGTGGTTTTTTTTTTGGGGGGGGGGGCGGTTGGTGGTTTTGGTGGGTTTTTTTAAGGAGGCAAAGCACAAAGAGGTGGGGTCATGTCACTGCTCCTGTTTTCTGTGTCTGAGAAAACCAAGCCTCGTGGATTTTTGCCAGGTTTAATTCAGGGCTGCATCACCTTCTCAGTTTCACCATTGGAAAGCCAGAATAATTTTTGTTATTTCTTTACTTAACAGACACGAGTCTGGTCCCCTGTACACCAAGTCAGGCAGAAACCTTGTGCTGCTGACACAGTCCCAGGGTAAAGTGTGTGTAAGGTATATTGTGCATCAGGGCCTGAAAGCAGGAGCCACAGTCCCTGGCACCACGGTGATAAAAATGCTGGGTTTGTTTTATTTGTCTCCTCATTTCTGACTCTCTGGATTACGCTTTGAGGTTTCCATCCAAACCCAAAAGTACTGAAGTTTATTGGGCATGAGTGTGGCTTGGGATTGGAGAGGACTTGCTTCCTGATAACTTGAAAGCAGTTACTGAAGAGCCCTGAACAGTCCTATTCACTGAAAAGATGCTGTCGGGATATGAACGAGTAAAACTGTGGAGAGCAAATAATGGTGTTGGGTCTGGAAAACCCTGATCACTCCATTGTACTTTTCCACTTACCCTTCTGCAGGCACAGACACCTGTTTTTGTGAGAAATTGAGGTTTTTCCCAAAAAAAGCCCCGAGGTGCACCTGTGCGTTAGGGTGAGGTCATGGCTGGGGTGAGACAGCTGCAGGTTTCAGCTGAGACAAGGAGTGGCAAAGAAGTATGTGTGTGTTTTCAGGACCCACCCAGAAATGCTGAGGGGGCAAGGTTAAGAGTGGGATGGCAATTTGGGGTGGGAGGTGGGAGAATTGGTGTGAGAGCCTGAGGCCATTTCGCTCCTCCCAGGAATTTCTCAGAGTTGGAACCTGCAGCTGGAAAAAGACCCAGCTTTGACGGGCACGTTCAGGTTTATCTTGCATTAGAAATTCTGCTGGATGATCAGGCATTTCAGATATTAGAGACAAAAGTGTGGTAGAGCTGGAGATAAAACTGACAATTAAATTTTGGTGGCTCTTTCTTTTCCCCCACTGGGTAAGTTCCATATTTGAAGGTTTTGTTGTCAAATAAGTTTGGGGGAACTTTTTTTTCTTCCTGCTTGCAGAGAAAAAAAAAATGTGTTTGCCTAGAATATATTAGTTGTTCTTTCTGATTTTTTTTTTTAATTTTTAATGATCACATTTCACTGAAAAAATTGCAAACAAGCTGCACTTTTAGAGTCTTGACAACTAGAGGCTCCTCTGAGCCTCTGGTTCTGCTAATGACTAGTGGATGGTGTTGATCCAGCCTGTTGGGATTCCAGACACCAAACCTGGACTTCTTGGTGGTTGCAAAAATGTACTTCAAGGGAAGAAAATTTGAGAGTTTAGTCCCACATCCTGGAAAATAGACACACAGGGTCAGGAAGTGGCTCCCTCCCCGCCACAAAGCAAAGTAGGGTTGGCCAAGGGATTGGCTCTTGGGCTCTTGTCAGGCCTGTGTCTCAGCTGGAGCTGGGCTCGCCCAGGAGCTGCTGGGAGAGCCAACCCTGCTGTGCTGGCCGGAGGTGAATGAAGTCTCTGAGTCACCCTGCTCTGCAGTTTAGCAGAGGACCCAAAAAGTGCAGCTGGATTTTGCTGGCTACGAGCCATTCGAGGAGCAGCCATTCCCTTTTGGCTCTTCTTGGCAGCAGGGTAAGTGATTCACAGGATTAGGAGGTTTGGGTACTCCTGCAGTGGTGCTTTCCATGTCCTTTTCAGTGCTTTCCCACTGTTTCCATGCTTTCCGTGCCCTGGTTGGTGCACTGCTGCCTTCCCAGGAGCCCTCCATGAGCCGCTGTGCTGTGTGAGACATCTCAACTTTGAGAACGTGCACGTGGGACAGAATATAAGTGAGGGCAACTGGCGGCATTTCGGGGCACATTTCATCTGGAAATTTCCCAGTTCAGGAAAGGAGATGGGAGGAATGAAGGAAATTCAAAAGGAAATTCCCTTTGGAGCTGGGCTGCCCACTGCATTGACAAGGAGTGCAAGGCATGTGGGGAAGTTGGGCGTCAGAGAAGAAGGGTGTCTTCAGGAAGAATATCTAGGATAGATGAGTTTCTCATGCCTCCAGAGCTTTGAGGTTGGGAATGGCCTGAGTCTTAGGTGGTTTAATGAGTGCACAGAGTGAAGGACAGGAAAGAGAGGAGGAATCATGCAAGAGAAGGAAGGGGCAGGCGGCTCTGTGGCGGAGAGGTTTTCCTTCTCTTGGCTCTTCCTCATGATTCCCAGGAAAGTACATCATGCACAGTTGAAAGGAAAGATAGAGACCAAAGAACGATATTTTAAAAGACTAATCTTGGCATCAGGAGGGGATATTAAAAATAAATAGGACTTTTTTTCTTGTGAATTAAAATATTTCTGACTAGATGAAATGTTTTGCAGAGAAGGATCCCAGACTCCTCTTTCTTGTCAACATTTAATTAGACAACGTGGGTCTGCAAATAAATCCAATTCCTCTTTTGATATCCCTGAATCCTTGTTATTTTTCCCTTCCCCCGTTGTCTTCAGAGTCAGCTTTAGTTCTTGCCTGTAGCTTCACTGACCCCCTCAGAGCCTGCAGAGTTCCCCACCCACTCACCCTAGGTGAAAAAGCCTTTCTTTAGGTGTGGAGCTTATGACTCTCAGCTCACCCCGCTGGGTCAATAGCATCTGGAGCCCTGGAACGTTTTAAAGAGTTGTCCAAACGTTCATCACTAAAGAAAAATCAGAGTTGCTCTTGGGTCTTTCCGCTCAAAGGGGGAAGGTGTTATCAGGATGTAAAGGGTTGTTTTGCTCGTTGGCTGGAGAGAGACAATAACCAACCTTCCTGTGAGGGCAGAGTCCACTTCGTGGTGCTTGCAGCATCCAGTGGCATGCCTGAGAACAAGTTCTGTGACCGCAACTGGAGGAAGCAGGCAATGCTCATGGGGCGTCAGATAATCCGCTGTGACACATGATCCAAAAGCATAAGGCTGACGAATATTCCTGGCACTGTGCGCCGGTGCTGAGAGCAGATTATGCGTTTTTAAATGTTTGATGTCCTTTCAACAGTTAAAAGCCATTTTGGGCAACAGATAGCTCTGAAGATATTTTAAATAGTAATTTTTTTTACCACTGGGTTCTTATCGGTGCTTCATTTTTAAGAAGCAGCATCACAGAAGGCAGAGGGCTCTCCAAGGACCTAGTTCTGATCTCACTTACCCCTATTTATATCCGGAGTAACTCGGCTGAAACAAATGGGATTTACTCCTGCATTAAGCAAGTGTAACCGAGAGCAGAATATAACAGGCCCCTCTGTTTGGTGTTCTCTGTACCCCTCTCCTCCAAACTATTTTCACAGGTTAGGATGTTTCTGTGGCAAGGGGAAGCCAGAGCATCTGGGGTTTAGAGCATGGATGGGCACAACTTCCATGCAAGGCCTGGCAGCTGGGTCAAGGAAGAGCACTTATCCAGCAAAAAGCCAGGAGTCTGTGGGCTCCAGTGTGGGAATACCCCCTGCATGAGCAAGCAGTCCCACCAAAATCCATGGGGAGTTAAGGTTTGTACTTAAAACAGTTCATAGAACCAAAACTTGTATGCATGAAGTAAAAACAAAGCCTATTATTATTTATATAATATGTATAGGTATATAAGAGAAACCAGCATGCACCATGGTCGGAAACACTGATTCTAATAACCCATAGGCATCCAGCCCCAGGTTTGTATTTACTATCTTTCCATACCTGGGTATGTTTTCAGGATGAGAATCTGTATAGATAAATTAAAAAAACAAAACCTTCTTGTAGTTATTGTTGTTGTTGTTATATAAGTGAAACCCGTTTACACAGTGGTAGGAAATCCTGATTCTAATGATCCGTAGCCAGACAGAGCTGGGTTTGTATTTGCTCTTTCCAGTCCTGTGTCTGCACTACAAGCTATGTGGCTCTGCAGAGCTCTCTCGATCCCAGCTTTTCCCCCTCTCAGGCAATTGCATTTCCCACTAAATACTATGCTCTGCTTTTCCTGCCCTGCTGGCAGTGCAAATGTGCCAGTCTCATTCTCGAGCCATGGTTCCTGTTGTGGGATCAAATGTTAGGATTTTAAAAGCTAAAGTTTGATGTGGATGAACAACTGCCTATAAAACGCATTAAGCTCTTACCCTGTAATGTATTTAATTTCACACTGACTGATGGTATTGCCCCTGAATGGATTACGGCAGGGGGCTGCCATTGTCCTACTAAACCACACTGGTTAAATAATACCTTGGAGTCTAAAGCTGCTCTGGGAGCATTTCATATTGGCTAACATGTGAAATGAATACCTAGCTGTTTCTGTGAGCGCTTTGGGTTGGTTTAGGAAAAAAAAAATTAAATTGAAAAAACCAACTACATGTTGAGTTGGTTTACGACGCAGGAAAATTTTGCACAGTTGTGGGATGGTTCTTCCTCTGTGAAACACAGACCAGCAGCTATAAAGGGCCCTGATTCAGAGAAGTGCAGGTGCTTGCCTTGGCTCAGCGGGCTGGGAAGGCTCCTGGAGCAAAGCAGAGGCACATTACTTCTCAGGAGAGGTCCCCCTAAGCTCATTCCTCATGGGTGTTTGGTGCTTGCAGTGTATTTATTTAAGCAGTGTCTCGTTGACATTAGTGCCCAAAGGGTCAGAGAATGGAGTGCTGCTCAGGGCTCAAATATGTTAATGTCTCAGTGTCACAGTTGAGGGGTATCAGCTTCATCACTGGGGTTTTTTTAATTAATTGTTTTTAGCTTCAAGAGATTTTCCCTGCTAAACAATTCCTGCTTAGTCTGCATTCTCTGCCCCTTGTGCTGAGATTAATCAAGAGTTCCTCCAATGGAGTCACACCTTCTGTATGCAAAGTCAGGCTCCTGGACTGCACCAGTCATTCATGCATGTCCTGCCCTGAATCATGTCTTTTTGGGAAAACCTGTGGTTAACTCTGTGTGCAAATGCCTACCTGTTTCACCCTGCTCCCCATTACGCAATACAACCTCAAATCAAGGAGTATTTCTCAAGCCCATGCAACCGCAGGCAAATTCTGTGCTAAGTAATTTTAAAACTATGTGCTTTATCTGCATAAGTATATTTATGTCTGTATATAAATATGGGGATGTATGAAATATATATAGGAAGAGAGAGGTCTGTAACATCCACAAGTATCACTCATGAATGTGTGGCTAGGGATGCGATTATCTGCAGTGTGCTGAGGCACGAGCCCTTGGCAACTTTGCTTATTGCGTTGATTAGGAAAAATTAAAAGATCTTTTCTTCCTTTTAAAAGAGAAAGAACTGTGATAAGAAAAGGATAAGGAGGTATTAAAGCCCCACTAGTCTCTTTTTTTTTTTTTTTTTCCCCAGACTTCAGCAGAGCCAGGAAAGAATGCTGGAAGTCATCAGAGGCATGACTGGGATAGAGAGTGTTAATTCTTCCATATCTAAGCCTCTTTGTCGAAATTCCCTTTGTCTCTTGCCCCAGGTCATTAAACACTAATCCCATCACTCTTCCTAATCCGCTGCAGTGGAGCCAGAGTTCAGTTTCCGAAACTGTCTTTGTTGCTTTCCTAATAGACAGCTCGCTCTGGATTTTGGTTGGTTCGGTCACATTTAGGGCTTCCCAGCACAGTTCTTTAATGAAGTGCCATTAATGAAACTTTTCCTCCTTCATGCAGTGTGCACGGGCATCAATTGGTTTGGCGTTAAGTAGGGTAAGGTGCCCAGTCATCTCAGCAGCCTTTGCAAAATATGACTGTCAAAGGCAAAACCTAGGAAACAAGACCATTGAGGAATATAGCCAGTGAAGTACTCGTTTAATTACTAAGGATTTACAAAAGAAAATCTGCTCTTTGTGGCTTACAAAAGACAACAAGCTCAGAAGAGATAGTAAAGGGTTTGGAACCTATTCTCTTTTCTCCCTCCCCCTCTTCCTAGCAAATCCTGGAAGAGGAAATGTGGCTGAGCAAAGGCATCAAAGCCTATTGTAAACTCTTTCCAACCTGCTGCAGGAACACTAACTTTCTAAGTGGGAGGTGTTCCACTTGCTGCTAAAATTAACTTTGAGACCTCTCCTGCCAGGAGATGTGACCACATCACCCAAATCAATTCTGCGGCAGAAAATCGAGCGCTGGTCCATTCCTCTGCGCTGGAGAGTAAAAGCTGTTTCATAAGAAAAATATTTCTGCTAATGGGAGATGGTTTGTAGAGTTGTGTTTGGCTGCATGGGTTTTGTGGATGTCTTGAAGGGAGTACTTCTGAGGCAGAGAATAGAAAGCAAAACTTTGCATCTTTCTTGTGGCAGTGATGCTGAAATCCCCCGTACTCAGTTCATTTGCCACGAGCATAAGAAGGGAAGCAAGATGCTGGAAACTCCTGAGAAAAGTTGTTTATGTCTGGAGCAGGCCCACCTCTAATTTTAAGCCATTGCCAAAATGATAGATTCTGAATGTAGCTTTAAGTATAACCACTGCATCTTTGGAAAGCTTTCTTCTGCAGCCAGGCGCAGGAGTTCTTGAGTTAACAGGCACATCTTTCCACTAAGTCTTGAGGTGTGGGTTTGGAAGAACTTCCCTGTTCTCAGTGGGATGGAAAGGTAAAAAAAAAAAAAAAATAAAGACTGAGAGGATAGAAAAACTATTGAAGCTGGCAAATCTACTGCCTGCTTGTAGTCTCTTTGGTGGGTGCTAACATTTTTTCCTGTGATATGAACTAGCTAATTACCAGCAAACTTGTGATATGAAATAAACCACATCTTATTGTGCAGCACGCTTTCCATGCGTTCTGTTTTTACAATGTTCATGTGACATATAAATGAGATCCAGGTTTGATTATCAACAAATTTAATTGCTCTGTCAAAGTTGATAATATAGTGCCCTGGAACAGAGTGTTCCAAGGGAGGATATACCTTTAAAAGCTCTTTTAACAACTGGTGGGTCTGTGGGGTTTTTTGCGTCTAAATCCTGGTTTTTTCCCTTTTTCTTTCTTGTTTTTACATTATCTAGCTATCTATCTATGTCTCAGTTGGTTTGGGGGTTGTTTGCTTTTTTGTTTATGTTCCTGTATTCTTGGATTTTATTCTGTTTTGTTGCCAAAATGTTCTGGCAGGTGACACCCTAACTTGATCTTCTTCAAACATTTTGGTGCAATTCTGTTGCCTCTGGTTGTGAGCCAGCTCGATAGCTTGCTTTACTAAAAAAATCTCTCAAATCCCCTGGGACAATAAATCAGATCCATTTACAAAGTGAATAAATCACAACAAAATGATTCATTTGCAAATGAAACCACAGCATTCTCTGGAGATAAAGAAAAACAACTGCATTTTGCCACTTCATCACGGTTTCTTCCCCCCCCCAAATTCCAATGTGCATCTACTGTTGGCAATAAAAGTTACACTTGCATGTTGTTAAAATTCGTTCACATGCTTCAGCAATTCTACTTTCCCTGTAATTGACTTGCCAAGTCTCTTACTTCAGGGAATTGGAACAGCTTTCACATGTGATGAGGAAAAATTTCCTGTACAAGTCACTTCAAAAAACAATAATAATAATAAAAAAATCCAGAACATATCCTGGTGTTGTTTATGACCAGCGCTGGAGCAGCACACCCCACAGCAGCATCACCAGCTGAGTGCCAGCTGTCTGCTAGTCTTTGACCCTTTAAACTTAGTCCTCACTGAAGTTGATCTGCTAATGGTGAATTAGCTCCCCATGGCTATATCCTGGCAGAGTTTTTCATTTAATCCTTCCCTTCCTTCCATTTCCCAACTACTGACTTTTTTTTTTTTCCCCACTCATCTCTCTCTGCTTTCACCAACTGCAGCTCAGATGTGAGAGGAGCTTTGGATGGGTCCATGAAACTTCTGGGGAATATCTTCTGCAGGCCATGGCCCCTAATAACTTGATAATCATTAAAAAAGCGTGTTGGGGGTGGACATCAAAGCACCAAGTACTGGTTAGTGGTAAGCTCCCTTTGAACCAGCTGTGATGCTAAATGCAATAATCAGCTGTCTAACTAGTTGTGGATGTCTGGGTTAAGGCTGGATGCACAGGCTGGTAGGAAGCACGCCTGGCTTGCATGGCCGCCACTTTGGCACCAGTTTCATGCCCACTTGCACAAGTGGCAGAATCCCCTTGGATTCTGCCCGACCCGGCAGGGCAGTCAGCTGTGGGGGGTGAAGAATGGATCTCATTATTGATTAATATCACTTTGTTGATACAGCCATGAATGAAACATCTGCTCCTTTCCTTGGCTGGGATTGATTTTCCCTCCCTGCCATCTATAGGAGCTCATGCAGGGCTCCATGCACGTGGAATTTTCTCATGAAGCCCTTGACGTAATTGCAACAAAAGGACATGAAGAATTTCCTTTCCTTTGCTAGCGGTGGCATTCAGACAGAAAGAGAACCCCTGGAAAACGTAAAAGCTTTTGTAAAAACATGAGAAAAGCATTTAAGGCCTTTTCAAAGAAAGAAAACATCAATGTAAAGCCTCCCATAGTTGTCTGCCCATGCGGTCTCTCTTGATTTGAAGAGATTTTAACCTTGCGGGGGAGGGAGGCAGAACTGCAGGTTTTGTTGGTTTTATTGTTCTCCTGGTTTGTTTTGAGTTCTGTGATATCTTCTTTTCCGTCAACACGTGCACGAACTGTGATTATACTTGAACATTTATTTAGCTCTTTGGAAGCATCACCATTCAAGCATAAAAAAGCTCATGCACGTTGCTTTGCCCAATAAATTTCTTTGATGCTTGGCAGGAGTTTACACTTTGATACTCTGCAGTGATTTTCGCTGAAAGAGGTCAGCGATGATTTACCAACCCAAAATCTTCTGGATGGACTGCACAGCTGTGTGGATCAGTCCCTCCTTCCCCCTCCACCCCCAGCAGTGTCACCAATGGGCAAAGCCAAAGCATCTCAGAAAGGAGCCACAAAGCTGATGGTCTCCAAAGAGAGTTTCAGGCAAGGGAAAGGGAGATGGGGAAAAACCAGAGTGGTGAAGGAGGAGAGCTGGGAGAGTCCTCTCTCACCAGAAACAAGGAAACTGTGGGGAGAGGTGGGAAGGTACAGAAATGCACAGAAAGGATAAGCAGCTTTCCACCATTTGTGTGCTTATGCTTAGACACTCTGCCTCTCTGATGTCACTGCCCCTTGCCTCCCTAGCACTGCCAAAGCCTTGGAAAAGAAACGACCTTTAAAAAGGGGAGTTAATAAAAGAAAACCAGCTCTTCAATTGTCATCTCCTTCCTAAGCAGCAGCACTAGATCTGTGGTGATTCGTATGTTGTTTGCTTGGGAGGCTGAACAGAAAAGGCACAGGAAGTTTAATTGTAAAGAAGAGAAAAAACAATTTAAATCCAAATATGCTGGAGCATCCAAAATACATTCAGGGTCTCCTGTTTCTTTCTCTCATTCAATCTTCTCCCAGAGTAAATATCTTAGTGTGAGTTTTCATGAGAAAAATAAAACTAAGCATTTTCAGTCCTTGTTTGGGAGAGGGGAGAAGCAGAGATTTTTAATAAATTTATCAAAGGGATGTGTCAGCTTTACTACAGTCTTCCTCCCCTGTTCTTGTCATCTTTCCTTTGTAGTAAAATCCTCCCCATCTCCATGCAAAACCAGAAAATGTGCTCCAGTGCCCATCCAGCAGCACTAGGTACCAGGTCTGAGGAGTCTCTGTTTTTTGGAAGGTCCCAGTGGGATCTGCCTTGGTCTAGCTTGGAGAAGTGAGTGCTGGTGGCTTTGTCCAGGAGGACAGTACGGGTGAGACAGGGTGTGAAGGGCACAGTTTTCTGAGCACTCTTCTATTGCTGTCAGAGTGCAGCAGTTCGAGGAGCTGGGTTGCCTGGTGTCCTGCCTGTCCTCCCAGGCTTATAGTTTTTCCTATAGAAACTCTCACTTGTGAACAAACTTTTCCCTGCAAGTGTGTTTGTAGAGGTATGTAGGTGAAATTCGTCGGCCTCCATTTCAGAAGAAGTCATATTCCATGACCTAATGGCCTTGGATGTCTGTTAAAAATTCCAGATTTAAAACCGTCCTTGTGAAAAGAAGTGCCAAAGTCTAAAATTATCCTGCGAGAGAGGCTCATACAAAGATTTCTCTTTCAGCGGGGTTTGCACATCAGGTTTCTGCTGCTGAGAGGATTCATAGTGCAGTATGTCAGCTTTGATGATGGAAATATTACCCTCTTGCCTGGATTTTATTTTATGTTTGTTTTCCCTTCTGCCTCTAGTAGTCTCCAGCACTCCTGAAAAAGGCTAATTGCCCATCCCTGCCCTGCTGGAGGAAGGGCAGTGATACCACTGCCAGTGGGGCAGGGGTAAGGGCTGGCTGTGCCCCCAGGAGCGGAGCTTTCCAAGAGAAACACTCAGACAACACCGCTCTTGAGTGCCTCGGCCATAAATCTTCTCTGGGCATCCTGCCTGCTTCATGGACTCTGCCATTTTCTCTCACACAATTCAGAGCCTGCCCTGTCGCCTCTCGCAGAGGCAGAGAGAGCACAGCTTGCCCTGGAGAGAAGGAGATTTAAGTTTTCTATAACGTTGGGATGAAATTGCCGGGAAAGTTGATAGTATGTGATTCTTTTAAGCTACCAAGAGAGTGGTGACAGTCTTCTGCTCTCTGCAAGGTTAGTAGAAAGAGGGCAATGAGATTTTAGTCCATATCTTTTAAGGGAAGGATTAGAAATAATCAGCTTAATATGCACTAAAGGAGATTTAGATGAGATATTACAGAACTTCCTCATACCAAAAACAGTTAAGCACTGGAGCAGAATATTCAGTAACTAGGTGGAATCACCGCTGTAGGAGACACATCTGTAAAGGTTGGGTTTAAGGAAACATAATCCTGTCTCCAACAGATGGTGTGGAT
The DNA here is from genome assembly GCA_013397315.1 of Donacobius atricapilla. Lineage (NCBI taxonomy): Eukaryota > Metazoa > Chordata > Aves > Passeriformes > Mimidae > Donacobius > Donacobius atricapilla. Next base: position 361,991 of record WBMY01008416.1, read on the forward strand.
GATTCCTCGGGGACAACACTCATCTCAATTTCATACGGTTCACTACAGAGAGCCTTCCCACTATAAAGAGGCTAATATCTGATTCCTAGGTTCAAAAAAGAACATAAGAAAAGCCATACGGGTTCAAAACTAAAAATCTAACCCTGTGTCTCAGCTGCCGCAGGGACCCACAGCATCTGGAAGGAATGTAAGAGCAAGAGTGTCATACAGGAAACTTCCCCCAAATTATCTCCCACTTGCTAAATTTTGGAATTCAGGCATGTGACTTCCCTATCTAGAGGTGTTGTCTTTTTAAGATCAGTCTAAATAGCTCACCTCTTTGGTTTTTCTGGCAGATTTTTGCATTAGCTTTTTGACTCAGGGAAAAGAAAGCAGCCCTGAGAAGGGGGAAGAGGAAAGAGTATAAGAAGCAAAAAGAGAAGGTGGGAAAGGGAGAAAGAGGAAAGCAGGAGGAAAGAGAAAGGAAGAAAATGGGAAGTGAAAGCAGTGAATTGAATATGGAGAGGAAGGATGTGGATACCTTGCACTAAGGAAGGCAGGGAAACAGGTGGTAGGTAGCATTAGGTGTGACAGCAGTGACCGAGTCCAAGCCAAGCCCAATCTGACAGCACTGTTGCTCTCCACAGCTTACATGCCTTTTTTTGGGAGGCTTGTTTTATTGCCAACCCTCTGCTTGCCCTGAAGAGCCAGTCCTTCCCTGGGGCTGGAGGGGCTGAGAGAGGGCTGTTCTCCTGGAGGAGCTGGGGAGAAGTTGGATCTGATGCCAAAAGGTCTCCAGTGCTGGTGGAAATGGCACCTGGAGAATCCAACAGTGGGGAAGCAGTGAAGGGCAACCACATCCAGATTTATGTTGAAAAACAAATGCATTGGTGTCTTGTGAAGTTCTCTTTTTCATGGCTGATTTACCTGGGAAGGTGCTGATATCTTGGGAGAAAACCAAGTTACTGTCAGATATTTCTTTGTATTGTAGAATTTTTGGACTGAAAAGGTTGATTTATTAAATGTGGTTGCAGGAGGGGAGTTCTGGGAGACAATATTGACGGGTCTTTGTTGTTGCTTTGTTTTTCACAAAAGATGTCTGGCACTCCTGGGTTTACCCTGTCCTGAGAGGAACATATTTGAAACCAAAAAAAAAAAAAAATCTTTTTTTCTTCACCCTCCTGTTCTCCCCCACTTCTGGAAGGCTACAGTACCCCTGAACTCTGTCGTTGACTTTGCACATGCTCCTGTTGGGAGGTTTATGGATGGTTAATTATCTGAATTAAGTTACTGCCTGTGACTGTAATCCAGGACACCTCTGTTCCGTGGGCAGAGCCAGTGTTACACTGAACCTTGCTGCTTTACCCCATTAGTTGAACTCTGTCCTCGTCTCTGTTGCATGTCTGGATTTGTCTTCTTAAGCTTGGGAGTGGGAGAGGCTTTCAGATTTCCTTCAGTCATCATGAGGCAGCACTACTCATGTTCAAGCTGGTGACATTACCAGTGGCAATCTGCACTAAATGAAAATCTGTAACAAAGCTGTCACTTTGGTTAAAATATCCTTCTTAAAAAAAAAAAAATAGAAAGCAGGATCCCTCTATGTCAGGAGAGAAGGGGGAAGCTAAGAGAGTCACACACTAGTAGTATATAACATCCAGAAATTGCATTAATTGAGTGCTTCCACTCTCCCATCTTTTTCTGATTTTGTGACTATCACGTGTAGAACAGCATCACGTGGTTGTTAATTATGACAACCAAAGTGCAATTTTGTATTAAGGCTAGCAGATGTTTGCAGCTGTATATGTTCAGGTCAAGCCCAGTTCTTTGTGCCCAGCACACATCCAGTCAAAATCACGTAGAGTGTCTGAGTTATTTTTTAAGTTTGTTGTTCTCTACAAATTCCCTCTATCTCACCTTTTAAGCTCTCTGTCTGCGATGTGATCTGTAAGATCAGGTTGCAGAAAATTACAATATTCCATTTGCCCCTATGTAGGCTCTCATTTTCTTTCCATCAAGCAAAGAGAAATTTTGCCACTCACTGTTGTAGGACAGGACCAGCCCCTCCGTTTTGCTCTGTAAGGATTTTAAAGGCCATGTGAACATAGGAAAAGTTTGTGTTGACCAAAATGTCTGTGATGAACTGAAAGACAGTCATTTGCACTCATGTGAGAAGAGCTCTGTTAAGAGCCATCAATCCCACTTGTGACAGTGTATTGACACTTGCCGGTCTTTAGGATTCATTTCTTAAAATGCTAATGCAGACAAGTTCCTGTCTGTTGTGGGAAAATATGGGGGAACTTTGTTAGATGAGACACTCAAGTGCAAATAAATGTTTCCTGTAAGAGAGCATTTGGCTCAAATCTTTCCTCTTTCTTTTTTTTTTTTTTTAATCTCCTAAATTGTTTCCCCATGTCCTTAGTGACACCCTTAGAAAAAGAAAAAAAAATTAAAAATTAACATCATCAAAAATAAAAGTCCACGGTGCACATGCCAGAGATAATTGGAGATTTATAATATGCCCTATATAACTTGTGAGCACTGAAATAATATACGTGAGTGATGGGCTGAAACTTCATGGCATGAAGGATGCCTTTCTGGATAATTTACATCTTGGGGGGTAGTATCTTAAAATCAGAGGTCCTGTCTTCACTCCGTGCACATTAAAAACCACATGGTGCTTTTCATAAGAGCCTGGGCTTGCCCCAGCTGAAATTTTTTTTTCCCAGCTCTTTAGTCTTGCAGCCTGTGCTGTGCTCAGACCATCTGGTCACCATTCTGCAGCCCTGGCCATGGCTGTGCTTAATGGTGAAATGATTTCTGTCTGTATACAGTTGGTAGAGTGTTTTGCATACTGCATATGCTCGAGGTATTACATATGAAAGGCATTATGTAAGATTACAGGGAAAGAAAAATACTCTCTTAAAAATTGTCAGTAATTGCCCAGAATGCTCTTGTGACACCATTTGATGATGGAGGACCGTAACCACTGCTCTGAAATGGTCCGGGTTTTAACTTGTATTTTAAATTTATCCACTGTGAAATTCTCTGCTTTTTCGTTGTCCTTATTACTGGCATCTCAGATGGCCCTCCTAGAGGCCAGACCTGGGTGTCTGGTCCTCGAAAGATAACTCAAAAGGACTCAAAAGATAACTCAAAATGGACACAAGAGAGGAGTCTGGGGCCATGCCCAGGCTTTCACATCCCACACAAGAATCACTCCGTGTGAGCCCACATTTCCCCACTCCCAGCCCCGTGCTCCTGGCTTGACACAGGTGGCCACAGCTCAAGCTCACAGTGGCGCAGTGGAACTCAGTGCAGCTGACGCGATGGGTTTTTAAAAAAAGCTTTTTTTTCCCTTGATGTTAGTGTATCCATTCCATTCCTGGTCCTTTCAGGTCCTAATCAAAGCCCTAAATCTTGGCTTGGCCGCTTAACAATGAGCATTAGGTGAGGCTGGAGGTGACACAGACTTTCAGGGATTTCCTCATTGGCATGAAGCAAGGCTGGAGGTGACCCAAAGCTTTGGAGACACCTATACCATGTGGTTACGTATACAGTGGTTATATGGACCCACAGGGACCTGTGTCCTGCGGGAGCGGGCACTGGAGCTCTAACCAGGGCATCACGGATGCCTCAGGCTAAAATTACTCTGCCTGACTCTTGCCATGATTTTTGGCACCTGCCAGCGTCTCCCCATACAACAAAAATGTTGCTCCAAACAGGGCATGGCTGTAGTGACCCTTTAACAAGATTTTCTGTATCAAGGCTTTTGTTTCTTAGGGTGTAAACACACTGTGAGAGTGTTTCCCAGGCACCTGGGCGCCCACACAGCTTGGCTCCAGACACGACTGCAGCCATGCAGCGTGAGTGCAGGGCTGGGGAATTCAGCCAAAACAAAGGAAAACCCCATAACCGGTTTACGGTTTGGGTGACAATCCAGCCTAAGAAAGCCAGGCTGCAGCGCTGGGATGCCAGGGGGAATGGCAGGGCTTTTTTAGGCTCTGCTGAAGGGGTGCAAGTTTGCAATGTTCATGAGGGAGCACACAAAGTGAGGCGATCAAGTGATGATCACTTGAAATGTGATGATCAAGTGATGATCTGGGGCCCCATTTAGTCAGATCCTGGTTTAACCTTACTGCCGATTTTCAAGGCAAGGCTGTTCCAGTGGTGCCTCCCGTCCCTTTGCACATGCACCTTCTCTGACAAAACAAGGAATGTTCCTTGTTTCAAACCCCAGCTTTGCAGGGTGCCAGAGTCACGCATCATTTCAATCTAAAAATAAATCCCGAACGTGGTATCCTGGTTTGGAAGACAAGTTAAACTGTGCTTCTCGTGCAGAAATGATGTTGCATTATATTTTCAGCTTGGGCACAAAGCCAGCTCTGACTGCTCATAATTGCAATTGTGAGCAAAAATACTGTGGGGCTGGGCTGTGCAAGGCTCGGGGTTTGCAGTGGAGCTGGGCAAACCCCACCACCCAAAATCGCCTTTCTGAGCATGTGAAAAATTTAGGAATGTAGAAATTGAAGCAAGCTTACTCAGAATCAGGTGTTTAAAATAACTACAGTAACTTTAAAAATCTTTTTTGACTACTCTAAGGGGTAAAAAGTGCTTTAAATTTATTAAAACCACAAGATGACTATGGGTTGTAAAGCAGGTCTTTCAACAGCTTCTACTGAAACACCAAGGAACCATTCTGGATCCCCTCTTCCTAAGTCCTTGCAGACATCAGTGAGTTGCCCTGCTTTTTAAAAAAAAAAAAAGAGGAACAAAAAAAAAATTAAATAATGGCACAGTTTCACTCAGAATCGTTTGTTCTGTTGGTGAAAGTCACAGAGAAGAGTCCTAAAATTATACAATTATAATAATAAATCAATTCAGCATGTCATTTCTGCTTTTCTACATTAATAAATTAACCATGTAACATTGTTCAAAATTATGTCAGTTACGCATATAATAATCTTTTAAATTAATGAAGTGATGAAGCAGTTTGATGACACCCATGATTTACAGGGCTGCTTTTAGCTAATGTTAAAAGCCTTTCATTTAATAAATTGTCCCCTTGAGAAATTACCAAAAATTAATATTTTCTATGCTAAATGTTCCAAGGTTTACACTTTTTCACTATATTAGCAAATGGCAAGGGAGAAGCATTTTTCAAAATATATCTTCTTTTACATATATTTAATTGAAATTAATTAGTATATTACTTTAAAAGGAAATGATCACAGGGAAAGGTGTGGGATCATTTATGAGAGTTTCTTATGGCAATAAAACAGCATTTAAACAATGGAATTAATCATGTCCTTAAAATTTTTTATGATAGATTAGGAATCATTCCAAGCTTTTTTGATTAAATAGAAGGACATTCCACACAGATTGGACCGAAAAAAAAAAAAAATCCAGCTATTTCGCCGCAGTTAATATTTCCCTGGTTCCATTATGTCAGGTTATGTGCATGCTGAATATTTACTGAGCTAAAAGCAAAAGTCCAAGTGAGGCTCACAAGATCTACTTTGCTTTGCTCTTCCCTGCGCTTGGCACCCTGATGTAATGTATGCATAAGGTTGTGAATGCTTAATATTTCCCATTTTATGCACATCTTATCAGTAGCGAGCTTTAAAGCCACTTTCTCCTAGAGTTGGTTGGGATTCAAGGAACATAACGTGAAATGGTAAAGTGTGTCCTATAAAAGAGGTTAAAATGGAGGTTATAATTATGAAAGCTCAATAGCTTTGAAAGCCAACGCAGTGCCCCCTCACATGTGATACTACCTCTAGAAAGGGAAAGAGATATATAGGACTATAAAGGGAAGCCTGTAATTGATGCTCTCTGTACTTATCAGGATTTGTTTTAGTAACATCAGGGACTCGTTTTTGTACTGCCTCTGAATAAATAATGTGCACAGTAGGTTGGGTCAATTCCTTTTCACTTTGAAATATTTTCAGCGGTTGCACTAAAACCAAGAATAATTCATTGGCTTTTTGTGAGGCAGCTGGATGTATAATGAAAAATAGGTGCGTTAACTGATTTATTTGGGGTTGGGGGGCAGTCTGTAACGGGGGCCAGCATAAAAAAGAAGGGACTCTTGACCTTAGGGGTGATGGGAGAGCATTTTCCATCTCAATCAGGAGCATTTCTCAAAAAATAAACAGAGAAAGATCCTGTCCCAGTGTTTGTATTTGAACGCTCCATGGATGAAACCTGCCACAGAGCAGAGGCTCCAAAGGGACACCCACAAATAATTACCCACGGACACAGCTTTGCCTCTGGGAAGTAAACCACCATGATGAGTACAGCTCCTCAAATACATATTTGTTAAAAAAAAAAAAAATCAGTGAAACAGAACCATCCCAAAAAAGCCTGAAAATTGATTCCATTGCAGGCTTTGTTTGGCTCCTGCTTCTGGCACCGATTCCTGAGTTTAATATCTCCGGCAAGTTGCAGCTTTACCCCGGGTGCCAAGTTCCAGATCTCTCAAACTGCTCTGGCCCCATCGGTAGGAGAGGCACAGTGATGCTTAGCTAATGTCTGTGCCCTTTAGTATGTCTGTGGATCAAAAGGGCCACAGAAGGACAAATTCATTATCAGTAGCAGTGATTAACACATTAGTTGTTGCTCCTTCCGGTATTTCTACAGGTACCTCTCTGCAGCAGCACCTGAAATAGTAAGGCTTTTTTTTGCTGGAAAGTTTGGTTAGTTTAGGGTTTATTTTGTGAAAATATGTATTTTAGGAGTTGAGCTTTGCAGAGCTGCCTCTAGAGCCTCTTCTAGTGCTCCAACCCTTCCTTGGAAAAAGAGCATCAAGCCAATCCTGCCTGTCTGTCACACTAGGCAGTGAGGAACAAGGGGGATTTTTTTCCTCCAGTTCTTTTTCAGTGTGAAATTCCCCCTCGAAATTCAAACCTCGAGTTTCATTCGGTTGCAAGAAACAACGTCAATCTAGCAAAGTGAGGCGAGTTTCTGTGGTTGGGGAGAACAGTGTTGCACACTCTCCTGCATACAAAGTTTGTGCATCCAGAAAGGAAGAGCCTGATCCTGTAAGAGCAGCAGGGATTTGTTACAAGATCTGGGGGTACTTAGGATAAATTCCTCTAGTGATTTACACTGAGCAAGGGGTCAAGACAGTGTCCTCTGAAAAAATGTGAAGTATTTTGAGGATCATATAATTGTCTTCTGCTGTGTGATTAGTTTTGGATACCATCCTGGAAGTGCTACCAACTTTAGGGTATTTGCAAAAGCATCTGTTAATGTGAAGCGTAGCTGCCAAATAATTTAACAAAGCAGAAATGACTGTGTGTGGAAGTGTTACTCCCTGCCCACAGGCAACCAAGCCATCTGCAAATTCTAGCCATGGACAAAATTCATGGGTACAAACTTGGGACTTAGTAGGGAAAGTGGTTGCTCCAACAGCTGGAGTGACCAACAGCCGTTGGGTTTGATGTGAGTTCTCAAGACATTTGGCAAACCTTTGATTGTAGTGGAAAAATTAATGTGGGTGAGTCTGTTTGTTACTGTGAAACTTCCAGATGATTCTAGAGAATATTAGTTTTGGGGATTTGTTGGAAGAGTATCTTGCCCTGATTTCTGCAAGAAAATGGACCTTCCAAGCTGGAAAACTAATAGGACTGATAATAAGAGGGATTTAATGATACTTATTTGTTAAAGAGCAGAAATAATGGTATTTATTTATCTGCATTAAGATTCTTTGGATTTTATTTCTAAGGGAACATAAGTAGTAATTACAACAAACACAGAGAATAAGTCATGATCCCTGAGAAAAGCATCTCCAACCATCAGAAAAAACAGGGAATTTCTTAACTTGTGCTTCTGTTGGGATAGACAAGGATTGCATCACCCTGTGTAACAGAATGCAGGTAGGGCCAGTAAACCCATACATTTCTGCCAACAGAGTTTCTGCTTAAATATCTTTATGGCAAGAAAGAATTCCATTTCACTCCTCAAGTCCTAGAACTAATTGAGGGGTTGGTCTCTAGCAGTAGTTTTTCAGGTGGGGAAATGACCTCAGACTGCCTCGAGAGACTTGCAGAGGAGGGTCAAGACGATGCAGGAGAAGAGAAGCAGTCCTTGAGCAGGACCAAGGGCAACCTCCTCTACTGCTGTTTTTGCAATGAAAGCTGTAGGACTGAAGGGGGAAGTCTCAGCATAAAAAAACCACCAGCAATTTGCACTTTCAGCTCATGCCCTTGATGATTTTGTAGCACCTGCCTTTGTGGGATCTGCTGTACCTGTCTCTGCATCTGCACCAGACGTCTCTTCAAGCTTTTGGCTGAAAGCTTCTGGTACACGTAAATCTCTTCTGCACCAGCACTTTGGCAAAGGCTCAGCTGTCATTTGTGAGGAGCGTGACCCAAGCCTTGCTCCAAACAAGTGGCAGTGGTGGGACCATGCTATTAGGTCTCATTGAGGGGGGGACAGAAGCTTCTGCACAAAGATAAGCATTACACTGGGGGCTGATTTCTAGATAATTGAGCTGTGGATAAGTCTGCGTCAGAGTTTATCACAATCTTATTGGTCACAGCGAGGTAGAGCTATGAGGAAGATCTATTGTTACTCTTGCCTCGTTGTCAGTAAAATCATCTGCATGCCTGTGTCCTTCCAGAGTTGAAGACACCCTTCACATTGTGTGCCAGCAAGACTAATTTTATTAACACCTTTTTTTGCGCAAAACCAGCTTCTTTCACTTAAAGTTGTCAGACCTGAAGGTCATGGAGGGCTGTAGAAAAGCTTAGAAGGTCTTACAGCTCCTCTTGCAGAGGTGAGGCTCCCAAAGAGCTGAGCACCAGGTTTTCAGACCTTAGATATGGGATGTGAGGCACAGCTGGGTTAGCAAAGTGCTGTGTGCCAACTCAAGCACCCTAATTGAAATTTAGGCCAGTGCTGAGAATCTATAGGGAAGCTCTGCTCTAAGTGACCATTAAATTTCTCTCACACACCTCTGAAGTGGATGGGAAAACAAATTTCTGTCCGTTGCTTGAAATGCTTAGCATCCCCACCTTCCTGCTACTCCATCACCTGCCCACTGCATTTTAATTACTTGATGAGGAAGAACGTGTGCCTTGGTATGTGCAAGATTTAGCTGCAGTGCCACACCGTGAGCAGATTTGTGAGGGGGTGCAGGGGCTTTAGGCCTTTCCTAAGCAACCTCAGTCTGTCCTGGGGATGTGGTGGGACTAGATTTGTCCTCACACACTCTTGTTGTCAGTCCAGCGATCTCATCAGGTCACAGAGCCACTTTCCTGAGGCTCACCAGCCTCGTGGAGCTTCAGCCCTTGGCACAGGAGAGTTTACCATGAGGAAAAAGTTCACTTGCCAGTACAATTGACTACAACAACTTGATTTGCTAGAGGAGCAGCCAGTCTTACCACTGGTACACCCAGCAGATGCTGTTTGACCTAGCTGAGAAATAAAGTGATGAAAAATGAGACTTCACAATCTCCTTTGATTAAAAAAGAGCGAGCTGGGCGTCGCTTGAGTGGAGCATCTCCTTCCATCTTCTGGGACATGGCAGAGCTGGCGTACACCACGGTGGGCAGTGGATGAAGACAAGTGAGAAAGAGGAAGAGAAGGGCAGGAAGGCTCCAAAGGACACAGTCTTCCCCATTTTTCAGCTCCTTGGTGTGCATCACGTCCAAGTCCTGGATGAGAGAGAGTCAAGCCCTGAAGGCCACTTCAAAACTTGCAAGAACAAAGACTGGACAGCACACGAGCAACACAAGGGAAGCACTGAAGGACCAGAGGGGGAAAAAGGGGCACTGACTGCAAAATTTAAAAAAAAAAAAAAAAAGAATAAAGGAAGACTTGAAACCTGGCAGTTTGATGGCTGACTGCATGGCGATACCAAGTTTGGCTCTTGCCTGCTGCTGGGTACAGAGAAAAGGCTGTGATATGGTCAGGATCAGACTGGGCTTGCACGGAGGAGAGAAATTCACGGAGCCTGACTCACCCCTGGTTCATGCTTTGCACAGTCTGTTCCAGCCCCTGCAGAGGAGGTGCAAGAATTGCCAGTTCACGTGGTTGTGTAATGCACCAGAGGAGGCTGCGCTCATCCCAGCAGCTGCCTGCCGTGGCAACGAGGGCTTGCCTGGCATAAGGGAAGGACAAGGCAGGAGAAGTAACCCCCAAGGGTGGGGAAAAACGTAGAAGTCAACATGGTAGTGGCAGGGTCACTTCTGATGAAGGGCAGCTTTGTGTGACAGCTGCAAGGGTGAGTGGAGGGAACTGCTCATGGGAGCACTCATCGTGCCCTGCAAAAGCATCTCCCGTCCTCTAAACAGGATGATAGGAGCAAATAAGTGCACTTTAACTACAAACAGTATTAACTACTACTTGCAGCAACTTTTTGCCCAAAAAGCATGAAATCCTTTGCATTTTGGACAGAAACTCCTCCCCAGGGAACCCCTATTTTTCGTTTTCAGAGCTAATGCAGAAATTCTGCTATTTCAGTTACCAGAAGAAAAGGTTCCTGTTCATCCTGTACGCTGTTTGAGGGGATGCAGTTGCACATGCAGCTTCATGGAGCTGCACAGGGCGAAAAATACTGTGTCTAGGCTGCCAGCTTAGTGCCAAGCTGCTGTCTGATGCAGTGAAAAGATAGATTGTGTCTTCTTCCAGCTCTTAATACCTGGAATAGCCAGCAGACCCCGGCAGACCACGCTGCCATGGTGGGGTCAGCGAGACATAATGAAACATCCATGAGGGAAGAAGCATCCTGGCATTATACATGCATTTGCAGAGCTTTGCAGGGCAGCCAGCTCTTCCATATCTCCCGGTAACGTTAGCTGTTTATAAATTATTCCCTAAGTTTTAGCGCACACGCATATTCATTTTTAATGCTTAAATACACATTAAGAATAATTTTCGCTAAAGGATGATCCCTAATTCCATCAGGAGCAAAGCTAAGGAAATGGTACATGCAAATTTGAGCAGGGGTTGGTACCATTAATCGCTGGCTTGTCTTCCTGGAGGGAACTTGCCAGTCCTGGGTCTGTCAGAGCTTGCAGCTTGGATGGGAGCCTAAAGGCCTTGGATGAAGCCCTACCTGCATGCCAGAGGTCCTTAACTCCCCAAACTTGCCGCTCCCACACCCAGAGGAAAGTGCTCGAGCTCTCCTGCTTTCCCACAAAGACTAAACCTTTCAATTGCCTCCCACACAAACCAAGGGAAAGGATGGAGCAAAATGCATTTTAATGAGCATTTGAATAATCATCGGGATGAGTACTTTTCACTGACATAGCACCTTTTGTTCGAGTGATTTATAAACATCCATTAAGCCTGACAACTTCCCTGAAGGGTAATTTTTTTTTTTTTTTTTTTTTTAAATTCTCGGGAAGTGGAGAGCTGAGATTTGCTGGAGGATGGAGCAGGAAACTGACGGCGGGGCTGGAAATGGGAACCCTGCGTGCGGGATTTCCTCTCCCCCCCCCTCTCCGTGGGGTTTCCTCTTGGCTCGCTAATCGCTGAGCGAGATCTTGATGGCCAGATGCTCGTAGATAACAGAGCTCAAATATTGCTTCCTTTCTGCACGTCGCATGCTGGCTTGGTTCAAAGGCCAAATCCTATTCCACCTCCAGCCGGTGGCGGGGATCCCATCCAGCATCAGTGGTAAGGGAGGCCAAGCTGCGAGAGTTTGGAAAACAAAGCTAAACACGTGAAAACCTCTGCAGCCAGACACAGTCGCAGAGCACGGTGTTACTTAGAGCATTTTCTACTGTTTGAGAGGACCTGGAAAGCTTTAAATGAGACTGTTTTTAAAAGGCCACATCCAAAACCACTGGCAAGTCATTTCCCTCCCAGATAGCATGCACGTTCCTGGGCGCAGTGACAATATTTCTTCTCTGACATCGCCAGTTAAAAGGATTTATTTTCAGTAAAATAGAGTACTGCGCTTGTGTGATGGGCAAAAAAAGGTACTCTATAATTAAAAGTGGGATTAGACAGAAAAATGAGATGTTAGGCAGATAATTAGGGAGCTATTATAATTAGAATGTGCTTTTCAATCCCCTAGTAGCTTCTATTATGAAAGGGATGTCCTCTGATTAACTAATATTTCCTTTAAGTAGGTATTTTTCCTCTTCCTTTTGGACAGGAAAGCTTGAATTGAATGACTTCACCTTAAAAAATCACAGTTTACTGGGGCCCGAGTTTTCCTTGCAACAAGCCAGTTTTGCTCAGGAAAAAAAGACCTATATTGGGCTTGAAAGTGGCAGAGAATATTTTAGTAGTAAGCTTATTAAATCGCTTCTCTCCTCTATTAAATACAATCTTATTTATAGACAGTATTTAGTATTCTTTGTATTGAGCCTTTAAGAGAAATTATTGCTGTTAGAGCAGTGATGGCCTTAGATTAAATTTTTATTCATGCAGGTTTTATACAAGCAGGACTGCTGCATATTTCTATGTGAAGTAGAAAGCTGTGATGGTTTTGAAAGGATGGGGAGCTTCAGTGAGAGCTGTCTGGCAGCTGCCGTTGAGGAACACAAACCAACAAGGCTCTCGGAAGCTGCTTGTCTCTCCCTGGCTCTTCAGCAGGGAGTAGGGAAGGACAGAGGTCGGTCCCACTCCTTCCAGCCACATAAATCAAGTCAGTGCATTTATAAGTGAGTTAAAACCGGGGGAAATGAGAGGATAAGCTGCTCTGTTCCCCTCACCTGAGCCTTTTCAGGAGCTGGTTTGCAGGGAACTTCTGTGAGAAAGCTTCCTATTGCAAAGAGGGAAAAGTGGAAGAGGAGAATAACTTGCTGAAAGTGCAGTCTCTCTCCCCCCTTTTCTTTTCTTTCTTTTTTTTTTTTAATTAGGTCTAAAATTTTAGGAATTGAGAGAGAATTGAGTGCAAAAGTTCATTTTGATTGCAAAGGCCAAATGTTGCCTCTTATTTGTGAAAGGAGGTGGGGAGGGCAGAGGAAGAGACGGCCAAACATCCAGGCCAAGCACTGATGCATATTTCTGTATTGCTGTATTTGGACAAACAAAACTTCTGTTCTTTCACCTAAAAACCATAAAAGCAGATGGAAAATTGCTTTATTCAGGGTCAAGAACCTTGGCATCCGTCTGCAGATATAAAGATAACTTACTTAAAAAGCCATTTGTGGTACGTCTGATTCCAGTTTACTGGACATAATGCTGAGAGAAACGCGGAGAAGAAAAAAAATATTTGAAACAGCCAAATGGTCAGGGAAAGGATGAAACTAACCCCAAATATAGTACGCTGGTCCTGGAGAAAGCAGCCTGGGGAAGATGCACCCTGCCTGAGGTTAGAGACCCCCAAACCTGACAAGGGCATTGCTGCATGAGCAGCAAAAAAAGGCTGCAATAGTTATTTCCAGCGTGGAGAGTGGAAAGGGTGTCCCAGCCTGGTACTTCTGGGAGGGGAAAAGCATCTCTTCAGGGTGTCTTAAGGAGCCAGGCAGGTGGAGATCATCTCTGAAGCCCCAGTGCTGCAGGAGCAGGCTCCCAGGCACCGCGCTGCCTCATCTACCTGCCCAGGAACCAGGGAAAGGCAGGTGATGGGAGAGGCTGGAAAAATATCACCCACAGGCAGTGAGACTGCAGGAGGGACCCAAGGGCAAGGGTCCTTCCAAAGATGGGAATCCCTCAGAGGCAGAGACGGCCTGGCTTGAAGCTTACACTGGTCATGTGGAGGGGCAGCAGCTCTGCTGCCTGGCAGGGTGCCGTGGGATGATTTTTGGCCTTTCTCCGTGGGTCTGACTGCTGGGCACCAGCCCCTTGTTGGGGGTCAAGGGGACTGGACAATAATGGTCTCTCAGCAAAGCCTCCTGACTCAGTGCTCTGGCTGAAGGAGACGGCCACATCTACAGAATCATCCAGGACCATGTTGCTGAGTATTCATGGTGACTGTGCAGACTCTGGGAGGAGAAATACCAAGCTAAACTGAAGAGATGCTGATGCCAGGGTGGGCTGGGGTCATCTGATGTCTCCTGAATTCCCAAGATGAATGCTGACATCCCAGTCAGGAGAGGAACGCCCAAGTTAAGGGAGTGAAGGGACTTCTGTGATTCAAAGCCGTGGCCTCCTGCCCTGTGTTTGCAGGATGGAGGTCGCAGAGGAACGCGAAGTGGTTTTCCTTAATCCTCTGAAAAATAGCTGGGCTTCTCACTCCTGCAGAAAAGAGCCATTTGGCCTAATGATACCTTCCAGCTCTGCAGTGCCACTCAGCCAAGATGCTGAAGCATTTTAGGTATCTCAATTCATCCTTTCAGCAAATAGCCAAGCCGCTGCACGGCAAAGTGCTCGTGTTAACAGTACAGCACAATGGGGAAAATACAGTGCAGAAAAAGATGATGGGTTTATGTCTTTTATGGCTCATACTGCAAACACATAAAAACAATTAGGGTTTGGAGAATATTTTTTAAAAGCAAAGAGAATGATTGGCAAGGCAGAGAAAATAAATATTATGCCCTTGAGAGGGTTAGGGACATATTATTTTTCCAATTTTACAGAGGAGAAATGCCAGATCAAAATTACTTTCCCAAGATCACACGGGGTGATCCTGCCACCTTTTCTATTGAGTAGTTCTTACTCAAGGGCTGGTCTGTCTTTGTGCCCAAAGACCTCCTTTAAAGCCTGCTCTATCCAGTGGTGTAAATTTACAGTGTATTAGCTACTCTATATTTATTCCCCACATAAATATCTCTTCAAAGTGAGCTGCCTCACCCAAAGGCACTTTCAGAAGTGTAAGGCCAGCGATAATGCTGCTAAAAGAATTAACACTGTCCCACATAATTAGCGGTAATTAGTACTGGTTAGGACAGGAGTTAATGCACACTAGTGGACATAAATTCTGCCTTTGTGTCCCTGTGCTGACATAAAACCAGCCTGGGAATAAGATCCCACTGGGTGGGGAAGTGAAGGGACCGGGTTGATTATCTGATGCCTCATGATGCTGGAGCTCAAATTCTCTTTATTCCAGGCCTTTCTTCCCATCATGAAAGCTTGCACCTTCTTTTTTGGCAAGAGAACAGTTCTACCAGTGATCCCAGTGGTATTTGATAACCCATCATTTCTCTGGGTCTTGGGGGAAAAAGAAAACCTGAATATTAAAACCTGGCCACTGTGTCAATGCAGTCAAATACCTCCAGGGATTGTTCCATAGCTTCCCCCTCTGGGGTTAACTCTTTATGGCAGCCAAACTAAATTGCAGGCTCCACAGCAAAGAAAACCAATAAAAAAAAAAAAAAAAAAAAAAAAAAAAAAAAAAAAAAAAAAAAAAACAAAAAACAGTATCAAAATTAATTCAGGTTATCCTCTCCTGCAGGTGAGAAGCTGGTGGGGTGATGGATCACTTTGCATAGGAAGGAGGATGGTGGCATGGGTACGAGTGCCAGTGCACATCTGGCATGCACATGGATTCAGGATACCACAGCAAACCCCTTGGGAAATGGTTGGGAAGTGCAGAACTGAGCACACAGAGAAGGTACTCCCCTAATGCTTCAAATGTATTTTATTTCAAGCTGCTTTCCACAGCTTGTCTGAGGTTGGAATGGTCCTCCTTGTGGGAGGACTTGAAGTTTTAAAGAAAACACAAAGTCCTGGCTGGCTACAATAACTCTCCTCCTTCTTTCCTTCCTTCCTTCCTTTGAAGATGATTTGACATAGTCATCAATAGTTTTAAGTACTTGAAAGGGAAAAACTTAGTAAAACGGAGGTAATCTTTTGGGCTGAAACCTCTTATTTTTTACGCTAGACAACTGCTGCGCTTATTGGGCTCAGGAAAATAACTTCACTAACACATGCAGAGTCTCAAGGTACAATCACAAAGAAAAACGAACTTTTCTAACATGAAGGCTGCCCACTCCAGCTCCTTGGAGCAGCCATTGAGAGCTGGGATTTATTGGGGAGTGAAGGATGCGCAGGCTGAATTGCCGTAGGTGCTGAGACTGAGTCTGATTTCCAGCATCACTGAGATCCATCTCTTTCTACCCTCTTCACTCAGACCTGCTGGAGCTAAACACCATTCATGATCAGGGCCCAGCTGGTCACTAGAAAAAGGCCTTTTCTAAGCATCAAAATTATTTGAAATGTAATTTTAGATTCCCTTTCTAAAATACAGAGATAAACCTCCGTATGGACACTTTGATTTGACCTGATCTTAACATCAATTTTGTTGATGAGGGATTAATCTGAGCAAAACAAACAAAAGATGCTCCTAATTTGAAATTTAAAGTTTGGGGATTTTTTAATTGTGGGTTAACCCTAGCTAGGTTAAGAATCCAGCTGAAGTTAAAACTGGCACATTTTTATGTCAGCTAGTTTTGCCCAGAAACCCGTGGGTCTGTTTGTGCCGGCTCATTGGGCGCCTGTAAATGGATTTCATTTTGATCAAAGGGGCAGTGTGACTCTCAGCCTGCTGGAGAGGGACCCCCAGGGTGACGTCAGCCGAGGGAAGAGTCACCAACGGCAGCAAATGTGTCACAGAAGAACTTCAAAGCAGGATCCAGAGGCAACCTTGGCTAGGAGCAGGGAAAACATGAGGCAGGCGGGCTTGGCATCCTAAAAAAAAAAATCTATATTAAGAGACAGGCAGGTAAGAAGATCTTTATGAAAAGCCCTGGAAAGTGGAAAGAGGGAATGGAATAAACTACATGCCCAGAGCAGCAAGTGGTCCCGTGATGGAGTTTCATAGGAGGTCTCTTACTTGAAAGACTGGGGTTTTTAACACATTTATGAGGTAAAGTTCCTCTGAGAGCTCGTGGTTGGTTGTGATAGCCTTGGTGTGTGTTTGGAGGAGCACACAAACCCATTGGGCAGTGAAAAAAGCAATCAGTGGAGCTGAAAACCCTTTGCGGGACATAGCACAGCAGCAGGCAGGCCGGAAGACCAAGCACGGAGTGTGCGTCAAGCCACATTTTATATTCTTGGCGCCAACACTGCCGCTTTTGGGGAGTGCTGTGCGGCATATAGCCCTGGGAGGAGTCACCTGAGAGAGGAAGGCAAGAGATTCTTTCAGGTGGTCCCTCAGGGAGGAGCCTGGCCTTGCATCCCAAAGGCCAGAAGAAGAAATGAGGTGGTTACCTGCCTCCTGACCCAACAAGGACAATAAAGGGGAAACAAGGAGGTCTAGTGAAGTGCTGCTGGTGGATCTCAGCCAACATGATGCCAGTAAGGAAGTATTTGGGATAATCACAGCTCTTCTGAAAAAAAAAAAAAGTGAAGAGAACTGCAAATACATGCAACTGCTGGAAAAGCCTCTAGTGTGGAGACTCTCAGATAGGGAAAGCATATTTGCTCCCAGGTTTGTCCTACCAGTAGGGAGGGAGGAGGAGGAGGCATTCCCAGGTATAGAAAGCCACCAGTCCTTCGAGTTCAGTGAGGCAGAGCAGAGTTTGAACTGTGTGGGGAAGTCAGAGGGTGGAGCTTTCCCCTGTTACAGACCCTACATGTGCTTCCAATAGAGAAACTAATGCAGAAGCTAGAGTTACTGCAAGGCTGGGCGTACTAATGAATCAAATTGTCTCTACACGACTTCAAAGGCTTTGGGGAGAAGCAAGAATAACTAGAAATGTAACACTAATGGTAAGGACAATGTGGCTGGCACTGGTTAAACCCAGCAAGGGTCTCTTCATCAGCAGAGAGGTGAACCGTGTGTGGAAAATAATGGGGAAAAAAAAGTGGATCTGGTGGTGCTGCGCAGCAGAGGAGAGGGAACAGCTGTGTCCTCAAGGTTGGTGGCAATAAAAGCAAGGCAGGATGGGCTTGGTACAAAAATTAGGTGAGCAGTGCAGTAATAAAATTTGAAAGGGGATCCAAATAAGAGGTGTTTCAAATAGTAGCAAGGACAGGAAAATAATAGAAAGGGTTACAACTGATCAGCAACGTAGACAACTATAATAAACTGCAACTTGGAAACATAAAAGGGAAAATATGATCTTGGATGATACTGGAAAAATAATTTAAAGCAAGATAATCTGTGGAGGGGAGAGATCTGGGTAAGGCCCAAAGTTTCTGGTTATGAGTTAATGAAGAGAGGGGAGGGAACAGCTTGTCTTCCAGCAGAGGCTCAAGAGGCAAAGCATCTTGCCTTTGCTTCTCGCACCATCACAGGTTTTTTGGTTGAGGCCCTTGAAAACTTTCTGTGTTTCAAGTGCTCTGTCATGGAATGAGGATTTCCTGTGGAGCACACGTGCTCATAAGATGTTCGGCTGCTATGGTGGCACCCCCTAAACCACGAGCTGCCGCATATTATTTGGGTGAGTGGTCCTGCTTCCGGGGGCGCACTTGAGGAAGATCAAACTGAAAGGGATGTTGGAAATGGAGGGGGAGACTGAAGCGATAGATGGGTTAGTGCATCTGCGTGGTATCTCATAAACTTGACTCTGTTCTGATCGTGTTTGCATCTGCAGAGCCATAAAAGTGGTGTTCTGAGGCAGGAAGAGGGGCGAGGCAAAGAATTCAGTGTCCGCAAAGTCCGCGGGGAGCTGCTTGGGTGGGTAGAGCCTTCTGACACGCTTTTATCAGCTCCACCACGGTGGGATTCAGAGCTACTCCACGTGTGCTGTGTCTGCCTTCAGACACAGCCCTTCTCAAAACATGCCTTAGGAATGTAATCCCAGTGACTCGCAGTAAGCGTTGGCTGGTGGGCAGCTCCTGAAGTGGGACTGACTGCCCACATTCACTGACCATGGTTCATGTCTCTTGCAGAAATCAGGTGCCAAATTTTCAGTGGACTGTTGTTGCCCTGATGTTTTCAGCCTTCTCTTCTATTTCACAGTTTCATGGTTTGGGTTTTTTTCTCATGCTTGGGTGATGTAAACACGGCCAATGTTTTCGTAATTTCAAGGAAAGTTTTCATTCCTGCTCTTAGAGATATGGACAGCTGATGGACAGTTGTCCTGACCAATGGGATGGGGAGAGGTGTCAGCCTTCTCCCTCAATCCCTGGCCTTTGTAGAAATACTATAAATTGGAGTCAGATCTTTTTAAATAAATCAGTTTCAGTTCATACCTTCTAAAAAGTGTGTGTGTGTGTGTCTGTGTGTGTGACAAACAACGTCAGACCGCGGTCACTGTTGTGTTGAGAGAAGAGACAAAATATCTTTAGAAATCTGAACTGAAACGTTGGTAGTCCTCCTCAAAGCCCTCTTAGCTAAAAGAGAGAGTACTCAGTCAATCTAAATTCTCCTAAATGCAAGGAAGCAGCGTTGCATGAGAGCCGAGTTGATGATTCCATGAGATGTTTCTTTGGTTCCACATAAAAAGTACTTCCTTTCCAGAGTCTGGATGTCTGTCTGGTTTCATGTCTTCTTCCCACAACTAAGTTGAGGATAAGAGCAGGAAAGCATTTTTTTTTCAAAGAGCAATTACAGCTTTTCAAGCAAAGCTAGCGTCCTCAAGGTAAAAATAGTGCCCGGTCTGGAGGCAAACATTCTCATGATAAATCTTGGTGGATTATTCTGACTGCAGTTTCCTCTTGACAGCTGCAGATCCCGGCAGACCTTTTATATGAACCCTTTAACCAAGCCACGGAAAACGACTGTTCCCATGATGTTATGAAGGATGCTTGGAATCCCCGGACCACTGGGGTTTCCCGTCTGAAACCGGGGCCTGGCCCAGCCCCTGTGCATCTCTGTCCCCTCTCTGCAGAGCTGCAAGGCCGGTTCAGGGGCCAAGCCAGGCCGAGGGGCTGTGGAGGAGGAGATGCTGCTGCTGCCTGGTGGGAGGCCCAGGGCTCGGGAGGCAGCTCCTGGATCTGGGGCCCCTCCGAGGGAGTGCTTGCTCAGCTTTGGAGGAAAGTGCAGGTTTCACTGCCTCCCTCCCCGATTCCCCTCCTTCTCTCCTTCACTTTTTTTTTTTTTTTTTCCCCCTTTTTCTGCCTGCTTCTCGCAGCTGCTGCCCTGGGGACCCAGCCTTGGTGAGGGAGGAGGCTGCTTGCCCCTGCCAGGCTCAAGGGCCAGGGCAGCTGCCTCTGCAGGATGGAGAGGGGACGAGCGCGCCTACCCTTGGAGGCAAAGCTCGCCTTTCTGCTTTGGGGCTGATATGTTGGGGCGCTGCTGTGAGCGGGGAGGTGTAGGGGAAAGGGGAGCGCCGCGTTTGAGTTCCTCTGCTCCAAGGGAGCTTTCAAAAGTGGTTAGCAAGGAAGGTTTTCCCCGAGTTGTCCTTAGAGCAGTCCTTCACGGTGCATGCACGCACTCGTACCCATAGAGGCTTTTCTCACAGCTGGCCAAAAATCGTCCGTGGGAGCTCAGAGAGACACATGCGGCCATGCACCCACCCCTCGGACCTCAAAGCGGATGGCAGCTACCCATCCCTCTGCCTCCCACGCTACTGCAGGTCCTCTCTGCTTCCCTGCGCTCCTGTGCGCCAAATCGGATCCAAACTGCTCAGGGTTGAGCCTCTTGTGCCCAAAGAAACGCGACAAAATGAAGGAGCAAGAGCAACTGGAGGCTCTTTTGCAGATCCCCCCACTCCCGCTTTATTTTATTCATTTTTTTCTTTCTTCCTCGCCGAGAGAATTGTTTGCGGGTGGAAGAGAGGGATGTTTAAACAGCTCCGCAGATCCATTTAGTAAAGTCAATATGCAATTATGCAAAAGCCTGTGATAATACGGCCCCTGATGCAGATAGCTGCGGTCGGGGCTGTCCTGGGGGGAACCGCGGGGAGCTCTGGGGACGGGGTTTTGCGGGGACCCTGACACGCTGCCCTGCCTCCCCAGCCCCTGGTCGGTGCCGTCGGGCTGCGCATCCCAGGGAAGCCCCGAGCCCCGTCCCGCGCCGCACTCCCTGGCTTTGCTGCTTATTTCCCTTCGTTTTTCTAATTTATAAAGCGTAATGGATTCTCACACGATTTTTTATTATTATTTTTAATTTTTTTTTCCCCTGGATGGTTTGGGGGAAGCCCCCGCGGGAGAGTTCCGAGCCCCCGGAGAGCCCCGGGCTCCCACCCGTCCCAGCCCCAAATCCCCGCTCTGGTGAATGCCCATCCTCGGCATCAGAGGCGCGCCGAGATAATGCTGTAAAAGGGCTCATTAGCCCAGCTGCAGATGGACCCGGGTCACAGGAATGGAGCGATAGTGAAAATTAATTTGGAGGGGAACATCAAATCGAAAAGCTCTGACAAAATTCTCCGCTTCGCTCCGGTTCAGCCGAGGGTACTGTCAGACGCCAATATTCAATTCTGTGCCGCTTCAAATTGAGGTTTTATTTGCTTGCTCGCTAATTTGCCCCTTGTACGATGGTGCAAGTATTTTCAGTCTCTTCTGAAAGGGTAAAATACTTCGTTCAACTTTTTAGGAGAGTGGCCTTCGACTTCTTCACACCAGGGACGCTCAATCATTTAATTTCTGCTTTCTGTACACCCAGGAAAGTACCCGTAACACCTTCTTGATAAAAAGAAAATAAAATGAAAACAAAAAGATCAGGCAGGTTGTTGTTTCCTTCAAAGACAGCAATTTTTACCCGCAGAGATGAGCCGGGAGCTGAATTCAGCCCAGCAGAAGCGGGAAAAGTCTCCAGAATAAAAGGAAAAGTATCGAATATTTTAGGCTAATGTCACCCTCCGTTGAACTCCGGCAAGTGGCTCTGAAGGCAAAGAGCTGCAGGAGCTGCTGTGCCACAAGTGGCTGGAGGGTTTGCTCATACCTATGAAAAGAAATCCCCGCTATTGTTCGGCTACGAGGGTATCTCCGTCTTTTTAGGCTACGTGCGGGCATCTGTGCGGACTGAGAACAGGCGCTTAGAGGTCTTTGCATCAAAACATTCCTTGGAGTTCACGTAGACCACTAGATTTTTTATCTGCGTGTCCAGGCGGCTGCCGGCACTCTAAATACGACAAAGCCTTCGCATTTCACAGCCCTTCAGCGGCTCTCGCCTCGTAAAAGTCAAGGGTTTATGACAGAAGTTTGGGGATTTTTTTTTTAAACAAAACCAAAAACTTTTTCCCCCTCTCTCTTTTTTTTTTAATCTCTTCTCGCGCTTTGTATTTTTTGAGGAGAGCATTCCAGGCGCCACGGGAGCGGAGGAGCAAGTGGGCAGGGAGAGGAGAGAGGGGAATTTCCCTGCTAGGCTGCAGCTCTGCCTGGGAGCACCCGCGGCTCGGGCACGGGCAGAGGTTCGGGAAACTTAAAACAAAAACGTCATTGCTTGCTCTAAACCGAGACTAACGCTGGGCCGGCGTAAACTCCCCTCCTGCTGCTCCACCAAGCACTGGCAGCAAAGAGATTTCCTCTAAGAGCATCACCGGCATGGGAGGCTGCCCGGATTGGGATCTCCCTCTGCCCACAGGTTGCAGCCGGCTGGTGGCGGGGGAGAAGTTTTTAAAATATTCGCGAGTACTTTCCCCTTCTTTTCTAAAAATAAAAATTTAAAAAAAAAAAAATTTCCTCTTTCCGACATATTTAGCTAAGGTCCCAACTGCCTCGCACGGGTAAAGTCAAAGCATCTTTTACCATTATCATTTCTCTCCGCGGTCTGCAGTCGGTAAAATCCTAAACGCTTAAAAGTGGAGTTTGTACACAATTATACAGGTGTGGCCTAAGGAAGAAATAAGCGTCTCCAAGGCTTTTCTGTCTCGGGTCGCTATTCTTCTGCTGAGCAACTGGGCGTCTCCGACCCCTCCAAATCGCCGAAAACCGGACTTTTCCCTCGCAGAAAATTTGGAAGCGTTTCTGGATGTAGTTTCCCCGTCTCCCAGTAGACGGCACAACAGCTCAATCCTTGGGATGCAGAGCAGCCCAGCGGCTTTTATTTTTTTTCTTTCCGTTTTTTTTTTTTTTCTTTTAATTAAGCAGACACAGTTTTATCCGGCGATTTCTTCTATTGTTATTATTATTTAATTCAACGAGAAGTGTAGGAATATCGACAGGAAAGAAGGAAGGTTTGGCACAGGCTGGGAGTACAGAAGTGCCGGGGGGTGGATGGGCTGAAGGCAGGGATCGTCGCGAACCCCGGCGCGGAGCGGCGTTTCCAAATTAACCCAAATGGACTTCGAGAACCTAAATCGTGCAAGGAAAAACACCCTCAGCTCCCCCGACACGATGGTGTCGCCGGGCTCAGGGGTTACTCCGCGGATTTTAGGGTGAGATTTTCTGTTTGTAATGTGAAATGGGAAGGGCAAGGTGGGCGCTGCGCTGCCTTGCCCGGGCTACCCCGAGGTGCCACCGCGGGGAAAACCCGGCGGCCGTCGCAACTTTTCGTCCCTGAAAGGCTCCTTTGGAGCGCGGGCGCCTTCACTCCTTCCCCGCTGTCACCGCTGAAGCCTCGGAAATCCCGGCCGGTAACTCATCTCCCAGTTAATTTTATTTAAGGGGAGGGAAAAATAATAATAATAAAAAAAAATTTTGACAGCGCAGTTCAGAAACTTTTCAGACAAGCGTAAATTTTATTAGGAAATCTTTTTTACGTTCGATGAACCAAACCCATCCATGACTTCTGCGAGCGCCAGGGCCGGCCGTGGGGGCGGCGGGGAGCCCCGGT
>WBMY01008420.1:0-50331 GCA_013397315.1 Donacobius atricapilla
CCCCAGCACCAGTAGTCAGGGTGTCAGGACACCCAACATATAAGAGGGACAAAACTGGTACTTGTGGATAAAAGTTAATGTTTCACATTTCTGTGTGAACCTTTATAAACAACTTTGAATTCCTTTTTACCCTTTATCTTGGTGTAAATTAAAAATATTTTTTAAAATTTGTTGTATTAGGTCATTTACAAACCAAATCAATTTGATAATCAAATGATCGTGATAATCAAAGATCTTTTCTATATTGTAAATAATATTCTAAGACTAATGTGGCAAAAAATAGGAATTAATAACTTGATGGTATTATATGAAAACCAATTTGTTATATCCAAACTACTGTCTTTGCAAAATTTTGCCTAGGGAAAAATGTATTGCAAAGATATAAATCAAGGCAGTTTTATAATGAAGATATTAATGCAACATTGTAGGGTTGTTATTGTAGGACAGGCAGGTCTCTGTGCTTATTTTGCAGTGCTTGCACTGTATTTCAGGGACAGGACTTGTAAATATGCATTAAAAATACATATTTGCCCATAAAGTCAATTTTTAGCAGAACATTTGCAATGGTGAAAATAAAGAAAAGCTAAATGCTTCTCTCTTTCATCTTTTGTTACTGGTGAAATAGGCCATCCTTGATTAATGATGGGTATGATATTGTAAAGGGCTTCAGAGAAATCCCATCTGTTTATCATTAGCTGGGAAGTTAAAGTTTTTCATGTCTCTTTAAAAAAGGAATATATATATATAAATATATATGTATAAATCAGAGAACAGTGGAAGGAGGAAACAGCTGGCAAAGGTCAAGCTGAACTAGCAACTGAATTTTAACAATTTATGGAGGGTTAAAGGGTTAGTTCTATTTCCATGCCTTTTGAACTGGCCTGCATATTTTTTTTACTGTCTCATAGTTTTAGAAAAGAATGGTTTTCTTCTCCTTTTGATTTTTCATTGTGATCTTGGGAGGAGGTAATGAAGAAGGAATTTAATTTCTACGCTTGCATGAAGCAGTGGTGTTAACAATTCATATTTTCTGAAATGTTGCTAGCTAGGAGCCAGGCATGGGAGCATCAGGCTTACAACAAATAAAATAAAGAAAGCCACCTGAGTGAGATTTGTCTTAGTTTAGTCTTGCCAGTGTTTTTCATGCCAAATGTCAATCTCATTTCTGCTTGCCAGATTCATTCTGATACATCACATGGTTCTTTCTCTGGTTTATCAAGCAAGAAAGCTTTCTTTTGCATGATTGTTAGCTGAAAATGTTTCTTCTTCCTCTGTAGTGCTCTTGTAACCTTATTAGTATTTATCATAGTGCTTGTTTGTTGAAGGTG
Source organism: Donacobius atricapilla (assembly GCA_013397315.1). NCBI lineage: Eukaryota > Metazoa > Chordata > Aves > Passeriformes > Mimidae > Donacobius > Donacobius atricapilla. The sequence continues at coordinate 1,329 of WBMY01008420.1, forward strand.
CAGTTGACATTTGTTTATCTGCCTGGTGCACTCTTCAGCAATGGAGAGTTTTTGCAAGTTTATTAAGTTAATGTTAGTTATATACCAAGATGATCAAAACTGAGCGTAAGTATGTAAGAAAAAGGGTCTAGACAAGTCTTTGGTTTTTTGTGATTATTGTAAGCAGATACCTTGGTGATTTAGATTAGGTGATTTAGTCTGCATTGAAACAAAAATTAACTTGCACATCATGAGGAGGTGTTTCCTTTTAAAGAATTGGATTGATAAAGTTACAGCTTTCCTGTGAAGTACTGAGTAAGCCACTCTTGGAAAAAAAAAAGCTGTCTTAGCAGTAATTCATTGACATTAATGCAAACTAAATTAAGGAAGAAAATTAAAATACCTGAGAAGGAAGGAAGAGGCAACCTCTATAAATTTTGGTGGTTAAGATTTCAGCCTCCAACATATGGCATTCATGTTTCTGGTGTGGCATGGTGTGTTGTTGGTTTTTTTAAATGATTTTTTAAAAATTTATTATAATTTCAAGTGTTATGATGGACTTTCTTGTAGGTTGACAATTGGGCTTCAGTGTAGCTGGATGTGTGGCAAGATAAAGGGTAATAAAAAACCAAAAGGACCTAATACTAACGAACAAGGAAGGCCTTGTTGAACATGTGAAGACTGGGGCAGCCTTGGCTACAATGACCAGGACATGGTGGAACTCAGTATCTTACATGGAGGAAGAGGGGCAGCAATTAAGATTGCAACCCTGGACTTCCAGGGAGCTAACTTTAGCCTATTCAAGGACTTTTTTGGACAAATATCATTGGGATGTGCCTTCAGGGAAGAAGTATCCAAGACAGATGATCAATATTCAAGGATTTTTTGGGGGAGGCTCAAAAATTGTGCATCCTGATGAGCAAGAAATTGAGCAAAGTGGGCAGGAGACCTACATGGATGAACACAGAACTCCTGTCAATACCCAAGCACAAGTGAGAGAGACACAGGAGAAGGAAGCAGGGACAGAACACTTAAAATATGAATAAAGATGCTGTTAGAGTATGCAGAAATGAAACAAGGGAGGCTGGGGCCCATCTGGAAGTAAAAACCTGGCCAAGGATATGAAATTACAGGAAGTAAATACATCAGTTACAAATAGGAAATTAAGGAAAATGTGGATCTGTTTTTAAATTGAGTGGCATCTCTGTTACCAGAGAATGCGAAGAAGGTAGAATTATTGAATGCCTCCTGTCCATTGGTCTTCACTGACAAGACCAGCCCTTAGGAATCTCTGACCTGGAAGACCAGGGATAAGCAATGGTGGAAGGAAGACTTTAGCTTCATCAAGGAGGATTGGGTTAGAGATCACCTAGGCAAACCTGACATCCCCAAGTTCATGGGCCACGATGGGATACATCCATGAGGGCTGAGAGAGATGGCAGTCATCACAGCTAGACCACTCTTTGAAAGGTCATGGCAGTCAGAAGTGGTGCTTGAGGCCTAGAGGAAAGCAAATGTCACCCCGGTCTTCAAAAAGGGCAAGAAAGAGTACCTAAGCTACTATTACCTCACCTCAGTCTCTGGAAGTGTAATGGACTGTCTGGTTCTGGAGGCCATCTTTAAGTACATGGAAGGCCAGAAAGTGAGCAGGAATAGTTAGCATGGATTCACTAAAGGTAAATCATGCTCAACCAACCCAGTTGTCTTCTACAGTGACAAAACTACCTGGATGGATGAGGGGAGAGGAGTGAATATTTTCCACCTGGACTTCACAAAGCTCTTGAACACTGCCTCTCACAACATCCTCATAGGCAGACTTGGGAGGTGCAGATTTGAGGAGTGGACTGTGAGGTGATTTGAGAACTGGCTGAATGGCAGAAGACTTGACCAGGTCCCATTTATCAATGAGTTGGATGAAGGGGTAGGTGCCCCCTCAGCAAGTTCCCTGATGACACAAAACTGGGAGAGAGTGGCTGATTCCCTAGAGTGCTGTGCAGAAAGATCCTGGCAGGCTGGAGGATGGGCAGAGAGGAACTATCTGAAGTTCAAAGGCAAATGCAGGGTCCTATACCAGTACAGGCTAGAGGCTGACCTGTTGGAAAGCAGTTCTGTGGAGAAGGACCTGGGAGTCCTCATGGACAAAAAGCCATCCGTAAGCCAGCAGTGTGTCCTTGTGGCCAAGAAGGCCAATGGAGTCCTGGGGTGCATTAGGAAGGGCACTGCCAGCAGGTCAGGGAGGTGATCCTGCCTCTCTGCCCAGCCCCAGTGAGGCACATCTGGAGTGTTGTGTCCAGTTCTGGGATGAGAGAGATGTGGAATTCCAGGAGCAGGTTTGAGCAGAGGACAATAAAGGTAATTAGGGGACTGCTAATCAGAGATCATTAGGAAGACTCGGCTTGAGCAGAGAGGTTGACCCCACCAGTGGTCCCTTCCAACCTTAATCATTCTAGGATTCTGTAATGCTTTACAACTGGTTATAACCTTAACAGAAAACACTTAGCCACTTAAATGGCAGCATCTGTATCTAGTATTTTGATCTCTGTTGTCAAGTCCTGCTTCTACATTCAGTATAGACACTCTTTTATGTTCAAAACCAGAAATAGATGTCCTTATGTGTGGGCATCAAATGAGGTCTGTTAGAAAAAACAGGTTGTGCAGGAGTGATTGCACTGATTCTTCAAAGAAATGAAATTGATATGTAAGCAGTACTGAAGGGAACAACTTCAGCTTTATCTCAGGCTGAGGGTTTCCTGGTTATACTTCTCATCAGACTGTTGAATTCCAAGCCTGACCTCCAATGCCAGTGAAGGCTCACTTTTGATCTTCTGGTAGGAACTCTAAAGACAACACTGACAATACAGTATTCTCTCTTAGTCTGGCAAAAGTACTTCTACTGAATGTAATGAGACTATGTCAGTACTGTATTAGAAATATTGACTTGAAGACAGCCTGAGCAGTTATGTTTCTGTTCTACATAGGAGGCTTAGAATGTCACTATTAATGAATGTTCTTGTTGACTTGGATCAGTTTGAGAAAAAGAGCATCTGTGTAGGACAAAACCTCATTGTTTGTTTTAACCACAAATCCATTGGCTACAGCAGTTACTAAACATCTTGAATAACTTCACCAAGGAGTTACGCATTGCTTTGGATATAGGGGCTGGCTTGGGCTCCACATGTCAGAAAGCAATGTAGTAGTCATCTAAGTTCTTAGCTGAAATTCTGCACTCTCACCTCTGTGGGGAAGTGCTGCTCAGCTGTCCTTTATAACATAGGGTTCATCACTTATTCTCAGAGGAGAGTTATTTACCCTGCAGAATTGGTGCCCAGAGATGGTTACAAATCCCATAACTTTTTTTCCCATTTTTGAAGACCAAACTAGTTACAGACCCTCAGGTGAGAATGAAGTAATGGAGGCTTACAGCATTCCACTCTGTACGCCTTCATTTGAGCAAAGGACGATGTAGTCCTGACAGCCATTATTATTACGTTAGGAATTGATTCTATTCTCCGTGGAGTGTGTGTCTTCACAGTCTGATCTGCACTAGCTATGACTGCTTGAAGGCATGTTATTAGTAGGTTTGTTACTTGAAGGTGTGTTGTTACTTGCTAGGTGGTGGGGCCCAGCCTTGGGGTTCCAAAGCAGCTTGCAGTTTCAGTGCATGTAGCTAAGAGCTGCCCGATCCGCTGCCTTACTAATTTCTGGTAGAGTGAAGGCCAATTTGTTAGTGAAGAAATGATTCCTACTGCTGATGGTGGCTAAATAATCATGGGCTTTTTGAGAGAGGAGGGAATTGTTATTGAAAGTTGGTAAGGCCTTGTGCAGTGAGAAGCTGAGGTCAAAGGGAGGAATCTAACCATATGAGTTAGGATTAGCCATGGGGGAATGTGCTGGTTTGAAAGTAAAACCAGTGAAAGACTCCAAGTCAGAAATACAATTTAATAGGAGGGGGAAAAAAAAGGTAAAATAAAATAAGTTCAATAATACAACCTGTTAGTCAGGGTGCTGGTAGCAGTTCGGATGAAATGGTCTCATTGAAGCAGTGATCCTGTAGAAAAGTCCGGTAGCTCCTGTCCTCTGGGAATCCAGCGGGGTGAGGGCCCCCTGTGCTATCCCGGTTTATATCCAGGTGGGAATGCTTGGCTCCTCCCCATGGGAGGAGCATCTCACAATGGAACGATGTAATTTTATGAGTCATACAATGGGTCCTTGATTGCCCATTAAACAGAGATAACTCCCCATGGGAGTTACCCATGAGTCATACAGCAGAGCATGAATGGGCCCATGAACAGAACATAGTCCGGAGGGTGGGGACAAGGGAAACACTGCCCCACCTGGTTTCAACAGCTCATGAAGATGGTGATAGAATACATATCTTGGGCATATCTTACATTGTAACCTAGGGCAGGGAATCCTGAGCTTGAAGGAATCTTCTTGTTCAGCAGGAAGGGGAAATGGTTTTGTTGTTAAGGGAGGCCACATGGTTATGGGACATTTGTGGTTATGGGACATTTGTCAGAGATATTCAATAGTGCAGGCAAAGAGGAAGTGGATAGGCAAAGTAATGCGACTCTGGGACACAAACCTTCTGATTAGGTGGGAAATAGTCTGAAAAAGGGGAAGAGGAGCAGTGCTTGCTCTTTGGCTAGAGGGATATGGCGAAGAAGGAAATGATTTCTGGAAACAGAAGGGGAAAGTCAGCTGCGTTTAGGTTCTACTTAATATAATTGTATGAGATGACACTTGTAAGAAATGAAATAAAGTTTGAATGCATCACTGCTTCTCTGACCTATCTGGAAAGCTCTGTATGTTAACAAATTTGAGCTGCAGCTCATTTTGATCAGGGCTTTTCTCTGTTCCTCCCTGTTTTCTGAGCGGTCCATGATATCTCTCTTTCCTTGTCAAAAAGGAAGTTATATAATCCCTGTAGTCTTTCTTTCTTAGGAGTTTATTGAGCTGACAAGACAATGAGGGTGCTAAATGGTTGGACAATCAGGTGTTTACTTTGTAAGGTAATAGGTTTCCCAAACGGTGTTTTGAGAATTTGGAGTACAGTTGAATTTGTCTTCAATTTTGTTACAAGTGGTTTCTAAGTTGAATTTATTAATTCTTACGTTGTTCTGTCTTTTCTAACTCTTTCTAAAACAGGATGATACCCCTTTCATCTCAGACACTAATGATGAATCTTCATCATGGCCAAACACAGGAATATGTGATTAAGCCCAAGTATTATCCTGTAAAAAAAGTGATTTCAGGAGAGCAGTCCACTGAGGGCTCATTACCACTGAGACTGGGCCAGAATCAACCTGCATCACCTTTGCGATGTGAGTACAACTACAAAAACCATACTCTCTTCTCTCCCCCGACAAAGCTCCCGCTCCCCTTTTTTTAAGGTCTTGAAATTTTATGCAGTAACACTTGAAGACAGAGAAGGGTTAAAATAACTCTACATGAGAATTCTTAGATTAGCAAATGCTCCAATATTCTGCATTTTGTGGAGAAACAAAACAGATTTCTTGGATGAAACAAAAATTGAACGGGGTTCACTGTTGAAAATTCATCATGCCTATTTCTAGATAATAGTTTTTTCTTCAGAAAAGGGTCCTTTGTGATTGCTTTTCTAGAATAGGCACACCTATGAGTGTAGTCAGTGTCAGTATGATGGATACCTTTTTGGAAAGCAGGAGTTCAGGACTGTGTTCTCATTGGTGACTATTTTTCTCTATATTTAATTTATTACGTGTTTATGAACTTTGCACAGTATGGAGGCGGCCTGAGAGTTTCTGCTTCATATTTATAAGAAAAAGATTGTGTAGGTGCCCAGCTTGTGGCCTTGGCTCATGCCTCATTGTGTGCAGAGCTTGAGGACAAGTTTTGGCTTAGAAGATGAAGAGCTTGATGAATGATGGGTTAGGTATTACAGAATGTCTGCTGGCTTGATTTGGAGAAAAGTTCCTGCAGCTGAATAATGGACTAGTTAACACTGAGACCTTAAGGGACTTGCAGTCCCCAGACAGACTTCCTTTGCTGTAGCACAAAGAATTATGTTCTGCTGAGGTTTCAGGCAAGGGCCTTTCCTTCTAAATCTTTAACTAGAATTCCTTTGTGTATCGTTGCATTTCTGCATTGCACATCTTTATGGTGTGTCCATTTGCACTTAAATACAACTCCCTGCTTCCTTTTCCTCAAGTATAAGTTTGTGGAAGGTAAATGAGATTATTTGCCGTAATGGGAAGAACAGAGGGCAGCTGGAGGTCTTTCAATTAACATTTTCAGAGTGGTGAAGTATACTTCTTGAAAAGCACTACCTCCCTTTCTTAGAAGTTTCAGAAAGATATTTTTTTTTTTTTTAGTCATACTGTCAACCTCAAGTAGTTGCTTTTGTAAATAAGATAATACTGCTTTTTTTTTCCAGGCAGTTGTTTTCCTTCAAATAAAATATTAATGGCCACCAGGATTGGATTGTGTCTATCTCTTATGACTCTTACTAGTCAAAGAGTATACAAATTCCAGGTTGTATAGTTCTCCAGTATTTGGAGTAACTGTTCCAGGCTGGCTTCTGAAAAAAAAATCTTTCCTTTTGCCCCTGTTTTTCAGGCTGTTTAAGTCAGTCTACCTTTGATACACTCAGTGTTACTCACAAGTATCAAGCTGCCACTAAATGGATGGCTTCTATGAGTTGGTTTTTTTTTCTTTCTTCTATGGTAGCATAAGGAGACAACTCAATGCAGCTGTAAGACAAAGGAGCCAGTGCTTCTAGCACTTTCTAGCTTATTTGAGCCCCACTGTTAATTACAGTGCTCTGAGGGACATGACTAGGAAAAGGAAAACCAGGAGCTGAAGACAGGAGGGATGTTAGGGATGTAACAGTGAGGTAAGATTAGGATGTGAAACTTAAAGTCAGGTATTCTGTAATAACTGAATATGCAGTTCTGAGTCCTGTCTTGACCAGAGATGAACTCTGTGAATTAGTTCATGCTTATGGTTGATGTTCATTGTCGAGAGAATTCATGAGAGTGGCTGATAATCTTCTGGTGTTTTGTTATTGCTCTTAAGTGTGTAATCTTATTTAGTGGGGCAGCCTCTTACTTCATTGAGCAAAGGAATTGGTAATGGCCATGTGGAGATATTTGAAAAGGAAGAGGGGGAAAACATAATTTTATTAAAAAGCAGAAGCCAGAAAATTAATACTGAATGCTTCACAACTCTTATTTATGGTAACATTAAATAATTTTTTTTTTAGAGATGAGAAGAAATAGTAGCCAAGTAATACTTGGTAGCATTGCCCAAGAGTTCATAGCTATCAATTAACATGGAGTGCAAAGCTACTCATTCTGTTGGGTTTTTATGAGCATTTCTATGCATTTTACTTCAAAATATTAACACTGTGCCAGAGATTAACAACTGTGAAAAATGTACCCCATAGACTAAACTCACTTCTCTAGCTGTAGCTGCTGTTGGTTTTGATTTTTCTGGACTTCTGTAGATTGTTTGAATCTGGTGATATAAAATGGGTAGTCTTGAAACTGGAAAAAGTCAGTCTTTTGTTACCTTTAGAGACAGGTCTGTCCTGGCAGAAACGAATGAGATGTGGGGTACTGGTACGCTGGGAAGAAAATTGCCAAATGTGACCAGGTGCTTCTGAGCATCTTCTGATTTATAGGAAGTCAGTCATGTTTAAATGCCCCATCACAGTGTTGTCAGATGAGCTTTGGGAGTTACTGGCATAAAAAACATTAAAGTTAATTCTCATTAAATATTTTTCAATTAAAATTAATTCAAGATGCCTTCTGGAGTTTTTACTCTGGTGCATTTTTAAGCAGTTTCACTTCTCTGATAATGTTTAGAACATGCAGTATAGTACTCTTATTAAAGACAGCAAATAGTCTGTTCTCTTGGCTTTTAAGCTGAATTTTTACTGTAAAGTTATGTATCACATCAACAGAGCTTGAAAATTCAGTAAGCCACTGGGGTTGCAATTATAGCCTTTAAAGTCACCCTGGAATGTGAAATTGAGTTACCTGCCAGTAGCAGGTAGCATTTCTACTGTCAAGCATTTTAAACTTTTGTCCTGTGGGATACAAACTCTGAGTAATTCTCAAGGGATGTATTACTTGCTTAAAAGTACACACTGTCACACTTCATCTGTAATCTGCCTAAATATTTGGAACCTTGGAGTGAAAAATTCTCTAGTAGTAGCAATGGCAGCAGCACAGAAATTTCAGCTATAAAATTCTATTTGCAGTCTGGTAGTCCATAAAACAGTAGGAAGATTTTTTTTTTAGTAATTCAGGTACATCTGCCTCAGATATTTCCCACTACTCCCCTAATGACACCGTTAAATAGTAGCCACTAGTCATCTGAGCATGACTCCTCTAAGATTTCAGTGCTTGTCTCCCTAGACTTATAAATGCAATGCTGAAGAAAATTAGTTAAAGGAATTCTGTCCTGTTTCTATTGGTTTTAAATGTTTATATGATAATAAACAAATTCTGAATGTAGTCTGTCTGGAATTTCTTTCAACACACAGTTATTGTGAGAACTGCTTATTACAGCAGTTAGAGGCTAGGCAGTTCTCAGTTTCACTCTATCCACTTCTGGTTGCTATATGGTTCTTCAGAAAATGCATTTAAATACACACTCCATTTTCCAGCCTGAGGTGTCTGAGGGCTAGTGTTTAGTGGCATTGTGCATTTTACCTGTTGAGCTGAAAATAGTAAAATTTCTGCTCCTGAAATCAGTTGTCTGGTGTTGCCTGCATGTGTAGGACAATTTTGCACACCCTTTCGCCAGGCTACAGTTCCTCATAAGTACAATGATGATTCCACTACTTGCCTGTTTTAGAAACATGGTGAGAGAATGTTAGTGACTGAGGCAACCACAGAATGTGCTGAAAGCAAAAGAAGAACTCGAGTACTTTACCTACCACTGGAATTAGGTGAAGTAAATAAGGCATGTGTTTGTATAATGAATGCTCCTTATCCCAAGGAAGAAGGAGCATAAGAAAGAAAATGAGACTAATCTCTATTCAGGAAGACCATGTGAGAAGTATGTGAATTTTGCAATTGAAGGTACATGTTAAGATGATAAAATTAAGTACTATAGAAAGCTACTTTTTTTTTAGGTAGATTGGGTTGTTTTGGTCTTCATCAAAATTCTCTTTAAAATTAATGAAGGAGAACTTCTCTTGATTTTAGGTAGTAAATGAAAACATGTCTTGAATTTAAGTAGTAATAAAAGGTTGCGTAAGGTTTAGTGAATTTGGACTTGCAGCAACCCACTGTGGCTTAGTTGGATGTGTTGTGGGTGGAAGTTGGACAAATATGCCTGTATGGCTTTTGGAACTCTTGGGATCTGCTCATGGTTCTGTGGACAACTCTTAAATTCTTGTGTAAGGATGAAGCTGAAGCAATATGTAAGTCATGTAACTCCTCTAACTGTGGATATTTTATATTGCATCATATTTTACCTAAGTTTATACACATGAAATAAGCTTGATGTGGAAGAAAATGTCCCAGCACTTAGAGTTGTGATGTACAAAATACTCTGTTTCAAATTTGGCATACAAGAGCCTTCCTATATTGGCTGCACAATACACCGGTAGCTTAGTGAAGCTCTTCTGTAAGTTTATATATAATTACATATGCTGGCTTCACCGATGACTTCATAGGCTGATTTGAGCAAATCCCAGGTGGCACTATGAAATTCCAGTTTAAACTATTTTTGTAGAATTGCACCATTTTGACTTCATTAAATGACACTTACTTCATGATAATAGTATTTCCCCACCCGGAAGTATGGATAAACAGCTGCAAAAGGTGTAAATGTTTTACTGCTTGAAAAAGTGCACACAGAGATATGACATGTTGCATATAAATACATCTGTATGATTTGACGTTCTACCCAAGTTCAGACTTTGGAGGAAAATCTCCCTCAGGTCTTTACTGGGTGAGATACTCTTTCCACCATTCTTGATATTGCTTTGTGGAACTGCCCTTCATGAACAGCAAAACAATTCTCTCACTGGCTTGTCTTAACTAGATCATTGCCTTGTGATCCTTCTAACTTCTGCCTATCAATGTATTTATGGATATTAGAATTAAACAGTGGTAATGTTCCCAACTAGAAGTTTTGGGAAATTTGGAGCTAAGGGAGGATCTTAAGGCTAACTCTGTATAAGGTATAGCCAGCAGAATGAGATGAGTGAAATCAGAATCAACTCTTAGAAGATTAACATTAGGAAATAACTGCACAATTACAACATAGTCTATTTGGAGGGAATGTAGAGTCAAATTTGCTTCAGTCACTCATGACAACTGACATTCATGTATTGCTCCTAAAATTGTACATAGTCAATTGTAGACAAGAGAATGGGATAAGTGTATAAATGTTGGGGATTTTTTTGTTTTGTGTTCTCAAATGCATGTGTGTTTAAAGCCTGTGCTCTCATTCCAGAGGCAGAGGATTTTTCAGGAACAAGCTAAAAAGTTTAAGAAAACACTTTGTTGCTGTCTGCATCAGGGTCAAACAGCAATGGAGCTTTTTCTAAGAACAGTTTTAGTGTGAAGCATCCGTTTTCTCTTCTCCCATTTATGAGCATTATTCTTCCTGCTGTTGAAGATCATGGCAATTCATAGGAGCCATTTAAATTTTACTTTTGATTCCAGCAGGACTTGGAAATAACAGGCTGAATTCTAGGTATCAGTTGACTTATCCAGAGTCACATTAATGCAGCTAACTCTAGCAAACCAAGCAGCACATTTCCTTTCTTTTGCCTCAAAAAATAGAGTGACAAGTTCTGAAAAAAAAAATAACTTACAAATGAATGCAGTTTATTTAGCAATTATAAAAGACTGTGGAGTTCTTTGGAAACCTTGGAGACAGAATAGTTCTGTATAAATACAAACTATTTCACTCAATATACTGTTGCTGTAGGCATTCTAACAAGACCCTTACTAAGCTGTCTTCGTGATTGTTTGTGTGTCCATAAAGGGCTCACAAACGAGGAGGCCAGAAAGTCAGCCCCCTCCAAAACGTACTGTATTTTTCTCTTTGGAATATGAAAAGATTCAATGGCCCTGAGCTCACCAGAAAATAAATGTCTGCCTGACAGACAAAGGCTGCTGGTGCTTTTGTAGAAACTATTTTAAATGTTGCATTCACCCAAAAATGCATCCTCATCCCCATGCTTTAAAATACAGAGACAGAGCAGAATGAGGAAGAATGTTGGAAACAGATTGGTGATCTGGCAGACAGAATTAAAATCAGTTCAAAGTGTGTAATTGCTGGGGGAAAAACACAGACTGAGACAAATGCATCTCAACTTCTGTGATGAAAGAGTATTGGCTCCAAAACCAGAAATTGCTCAAGAAGAAAAGAAGAGGCTTTCCAGAAAATTCTGTAGGGGAAAATCTTTATGATATTTAAAAAATGTTGATTTAGGTGTATATAGAGACCTACTGAACCCACACAATTAAACATTAAGAGTCCCTTAGCCTGGCTAACTCCAGAGTTGCTGTGGTACAAGTCTTTGATGTCAAGAATTGATTCTGATTGTTGCAAGTAGCGGCGCCTGGTTTTCTTCATAGGAGATGTGAAAGTGCTCTTCTGTCAGTGCCATTGCCTAGGCCAGAAGGAATGAACAAATGTTGACAAAAGAATTACTGCAAGGTTCATACCCTGTGAAACTGAGATTTCAGAATCAGTGACATCCTTATGTCTGTTGTCATTTTTTCCCTCTTCAGAAAATTAGGGGGAAGAAAGAGATCTTGGCTTCATGTACTGCTGAGAGAGAACATTTTTAATGGTGATTCAGCATGCAGAGGCAGCTGTATTCATTTATAACTTAATTCCATGATGTCCTGTCCTTTGTCACTGTTTACAGTTTGTTGACTTCCTTAGTGCTTTTTGGTTGTTTCAGGAAATGAAATGTCAAGTGGATATACTTTAGTAAGGTAATATTAATTTAATTTTTATTCCCTATTCTTCCTAGAAATTATCAACATTGACTCTTGCAATTTAGCCTTTTTTCTCATTTGAGGGAGTTGCATATTTTGGGAGGGGGAAACTCTTATCTCAAGAACTTAGTTTCTTGAGAAGTAATACTCTTCCAACTTAAGACTTATAATGCTGTTGTCTAATATTTGTATTATTATTGTAAAAGAAGCATAAATAATAACTGTAGGCAAAAGGCATGATTTCAGATGCCTACATAATTTCAGGTGGGAATGAGTCTGATTCTCAGTGTATAAAGACCAAATTCAGACATTCTTGTAAAAGAGTCCTGTTGGTAAAGTGGACAAATGGCATTGTATTTAGCTGGTAATACTAAAGCTCCTGTATGGCTGTAAGTTTGTGTGTAAAGATGTTGACTTGATTATCACAGTTTGCATTGCAGCAACTTCCATCGGTGGAAAATTGCTTGTGGTGGGCTGTCAAGTTACTGCTGCTTCATTACAACCGAGATGAGGACTGTGTAGAATAACTGTGCCTTAGATATATGTCTGTGTCTAAATATGACTTTTGGGCCTTTGTTACCATATCACTCAAGTGAAAGCCTTTTGGGTCCAGATATGCTTAGGTACCTAAGAAACTGCATCATTTGAACAGAAGCTTAAAAAGGCTTGTTCACCTGAATGCTGCACTTAAAGCTGGAGTAGTATCCAGCCCCCAAACCTGAAGCACTGATGTGAACTCAAGCATGAGACTCTTAAAGAGCTTGAAGTTCTGTTTCAGGACAAGTACTTCACTCTGGGAAAGACAAACCATCTGGGTGCAAATATTTTGAGTAATTCATATTTGAAATTGCAGCTGAAGCACTTGACTGCCTGCCTATCCTTAGAAGTACAGTCAGCTGAACTCTCCTGCAGGATTAAGCTCCCCAAGGACTGCTATAGCAGTCATAGTAGTGTCTGGAATCCAGCTATAGTGAAGTCATATAGTTCTTCAAAGAGAAGTGTCTGGGCCCTTAAACTAAGCAGTCTTAAACTAAGGATTTGAATTAGGCAGTCTTAGGTCATCAGCATTTACTTTTGAATGGATTGGGCACACTTCTGTTCAATGTGCTGCTTGCTCCATGGAATTAATTTCTCTCATCCCTTGGAAAAGAGACCAAGGACTACTCGCAGCCAAAATTTAGTTCTTTATCATCATAACCATTTGTGGATCTAGTTTAAATATAATTTATTTAAACCAAATAAATGCAGTACATATTAAAAGAATTATTGCCCAATAAGTGTATTGAAATGAGTTGAAGCCATTCTATCAGACATCAAACCACACTGCATTCTCTAATTTATTCGGGTTGGTACCTTTTCTGGATCACTTTCAACAATGTGAAAGGAAATGATAGTTACGTTTCTCATTACCAGGGAGAATGGCTGTAGTTTAAGGTAGGATGTTCACTGCCTGAGGATTGTATATAAAGAATCTTTGTAGTGGTAAAAAAGACAAGGAAGACAAAAGGTGATTCATAAAACCTACTGGCAGAGATCTCAGATTTCAAAACTATGAGTGATTTGTACATTATGGGTTTCCACAGGATAAAATTGAATGTAATTTCTGTGAATTCCTCTCTTGCTCTAAAAAGACTTTGTCAGTGAGAGAATTTATCAGCAAAGGGCTTGTGGCATGTAAACACAGGTCTTTCTAAACTATCTCAGCATTTGTGCCTGCATATGTTCCTTTGGTACTTTTAAGTGAAGCCATCCATAGAAAACACAAAAAACCCAGGTTGCAGATAGTAGAGAGCTTTTTGGAATTTGTCAAAATTATTAGAGGAAACCTACTTGAATGAAACAAGTGTTGCTGTAGTAAGTGACTTAATACAGTACACTGTTCACACTCATCTCTGTTTTAAACTGAGATTAAGATAGTTGAAGAGTGGGTTATTTGCCTCTCCTAGAATAGACTACTAAAAATTTTAGTGTTTTGGAGGGTGGTGGAGGTGGTGATGAGGAACACAGTGGAATTCTCTCTTCTATTGTTTGACAGGAAGCAAGGAAGAGATTTTATTCCTGTGATAATCAGGAAGGAAGAAGACCTTTCCAGTTATTTTCTTTTCAGTTACCTTCTTCGTTCCTGGAAACTTCCTACCTGATGATTCCTGGAAGTTTTCTGGATGACTTCTTTTCCTGCTTGTCAAGCATGCTGAAGAAGCAAGTGGGGCTTAAAAAGAGGATAGAGAAACAAGGGTGTGATAGAAGTAGGAAGTCTGAAAGCTCAATTCTGACTGCGGGGAGAGCATTGTGGTAGGAGCTTCTGAGAAAGACAGAAGGAGGTAGTGACGTGAAGATGGTAGTGACTTGGCTAATCAGAAATAGGTATCTGGAGAAGTGTGTACAATAGCAATAGTGGCAATAAGAATGGCAACAAAAGTATCAGTGCATATTCCTCTGGTTACTATCATATTAGGTAGCTGGATTGTGTTTTGCTTTTTTGGAAGCCTTTTAGTTTGCATCAAGACAGTACAACTGAATACTTGAGAAGTGATTAAATATCAAAGGTTAAGCCGTATTAACTAATGAAATACATGTAACATCATTCAAATGCAGGAAAAATACGAAGTACAGAAATAACAAAAAGTAGGAGTAGTAAACTGATTACATTTCAATAATGTGTTCCTACAGCTGTCTAGACATGTTAAATCAAGTGTGGCTTGCCATACCATCCTCTTGCTCAAAATGTTTGACTGGGTGGATGTGCACACATACACTTCACCTCGTGCAGAACTGGGGGTGTACTTATTTAAGCATTAGAGAGGGCATTGGATCTTGGATGAAATAAATCTGAATCATCTTATTTTTACTTTCATTGACATGTCTAATTTCTCCCAATGCTTGTGAAAAGAGAACTGGCTGTGAGGTGTACTAGGGAACAATAACAAAGTTTCTGGAAAGAGCAAAGGTAGGAATTGTATATTGAAGCCAAAAATCAAATTACACAACAGCTGTGCCTTGCCTTTATTTAATCCATGTAGTTTTCAGACTTGTTTGTGCTTGTGACTGTTACAGAAAGAATATGACTTATATTCTGCATGATTTTTAGATGGGCGAGGTTTGAATGCAGGAGATTTTACTCTTGTGCTCAGTGCAGAGTGTAAGGGTTGAGTTCAGTCCTGCTAAGGTTGTGCAAGAGATGTTCTATATTTGTTTTACTGTGATGATATCTGTATCAACAGATCAGAAAGGGATTTGGGAGACGTGTGCCTCTTTGGCCTAGCCTGAAGATTACTTCTGGGTATGAAATATGTTAGTGCGCTGTTGGGAGGCAAAAATAAATTAAAATCATATGAGCATTTTATGTAAAGCTGCATTCTACTGCTCTCCCCACCACTGATCAGACCTCAGCTGCAGTATAGTGTGATTTTGGACAGGGTTTATGAAGAAAGATGAGGACCAAGTGACTGGTATCAAAAGCAAAACAAAAAAGATGCAGATCTGCAAGATATGGGCTGTTGGACTGAATGTTTCAATGGTTTTGGTCTTGTCAAAATGAGGCTGAGGGAGATTGATGGCAGTGGTCTTCAAATATGTTAGAAAATGATGGCAGTGGTCTTCAAGTATGTTAGAAAATGATCCACAAAGGAATAATGTTTTGTTAAAGTTTGCTGTAGATAAACCAGGGCAATAGTTTGCATGAGTTGCTACAGGGGAAGTGTGGGTTAGGTGTTTGGAATACCTTTATAATAAGAGAGGCTGAAGTGCTGGAATAAACTCTTCAGGGAGGTTGTGGAATCTGCATAATAGAAGTGGTTTGAGGATAGTCTGGACAAACATTTTGTTTAATGTTGCTGTTTTATCCTGTAAAAATTAAGATAGCGGAGATTAAGTCTTCTCTCAGAATCTCTTTCAGCCCTTTCTGTGCCTTTTACAGCCTGTATTTCTCTTAATGTGTAATCAAAAATTTAGGGAAGATCTGCCTCTTGCCTGTATGTCAATCTATTGTGTATTTATCTCTTTTTTTTTTTTTTTCTGTTCGGGTTTTTTTTTCCTTCTACTTTAGCTGCTATCATTATAGATCTTCTAGATTATATTTTTAAGTTGTGTAACAGCTAAGTTCAGCTTGTTCTGATCTTTGGGAACTAGGTGTTGGTTGGATGGTTGTGTTTTTTTCTTTTGTTTTAAACTGATGACTAAGTGGTGACAAGACAGAACTTCCTTACATATTGTCAAAAGTTTGAAAAGGTCATTTGACAATAGTTCCAAGAGCTTAACTATCTCACTTGTGTGGTTGATTTTTACACAATGTCATCTTTCCTTTTAGCTGAACAAGCATATCTAGTGTAAGGACTAAACCAGGTGGATTCGTGATATAACTGGGAGACACCGTTTTTTAGGAAATAAGTAATTTCCTTGTGCTTCTTTCAGTTTTTTCTTTTTTTTGTGTGTGTCAGCATTTCGTTAAGAAAAAAGAGGGTGTTGGTCATCTAAAATTTTAAAATGTTGGATATATTAGCTGTTAAAAGCTAATTTGGTTTGATTTTTGATTTTAGAAGATTTAATTTTAAATGCTCTCCTCACGCATCATGGTTATAATTTGAAAATGTGAAATAGCCTGAGATAATCTATTCTCATTGGGAAGAGAATGTAATTTTAAAATAGAATCTTCAGGTCTGATGACACACAGTGTAGATAAACATATGAAGACATACTGGGATCAGTGCAGAAGTAGAATGTCATGAAAAGAGAGTAGTGCATATCATTTCTGGAGGTACTGATGAAATGTCCGTAGTTCTGTTTCCTTAGGAGATTTGCCTCAGAATATTTGTCATAAGTGAAGGCATTAAAAAAACCCAAACCAAAACAATGAGAACAACTCCTCCAAACTGGCCGCATAAAATAATTTTAGAAGTCCATGTACAAGGAATATGGGAAATGTGTGCATAAGCTACATTGTGCACTCAGCTGATAGAAGCCACTGCTTGTGACTTTTTAAATTGTGAATCCTTTTGATTAGATCACTGTGAAACACAAAACCATCACACAAATAGCATCAATGTTTTTGACATGTTAAAATATTTTATTCTCCCTTTCTCCTTGACCCGTGTAGGTATCTATTTAACTGAATACCAGTCCGGTTTTCACCAGCTTTGCTAGCCCATTGTCTTCCCGTAAAACAGGGACATACCACAAATCATCTGAGCTCCACTGCAGCTATTGAATACTGTCAGAATGTTGGAGCTGTGAGAGCAGCCACAAACCCAAGGAAAAAAGTGTTTATAGAAATTCTTCTAGAAAGAGACAAAGTCTGAGTTGCATTATACAGTGACTCTCACGAGTTTGAGGAGGAATCCTTCCCCTTAGACAATTTTTTTCCAGGCATGGCTGTGTATGCTGTTGTGACCACCTGGACATAAAACCGGCCACCTGCCCTGTCTTAACTACTTCACCTTTTCTGCTAATGCAGAGGGAAAAGAATTGTCATAATGGATAGCGGGGGCAGAAAGGGTTCTGTTAAGAAATCCTTTTGCTTATATTTTCCATTTCTCCTGCAGTTGTTGCTAAATCATAAATTTATCACAGCAGGAGTTTGCTGTGTTGATGATATACTATCATAGTGACTTAACGGAGATGGAAAAAAATCACATACATAAGGTGCCAACTCTCAACTAAAATCTCATCACTTTACCCAGACATCTTTTCTTTTTTTTTTTTTTTTTCTGGCTCAAGAGTTTTACAGATTTTGGAAATTACGAGTATATTCTTCCACTGATCTCTTTTGACAAATGTATCACAGAGTTTTTAAGTGAGCCTGGACTAGGAGGCAGGATGATGGCGCTGTTGGCTGAATCTCACTGTGAGTTTGCTGTCTAGCTGAGGGATGAAGCTTTATCCACTATTAGTCATCTTGATTCTCCTGTCTTTATTAAAACAACAGTCTGAATCTATCTCTAGGTTGGCGGTTTTTTTCAGTAACTTTGCTATTTATTTAGTGTTTACATATTCTACTTGTGGGTTTTTTTTCATTAGGGTTGTTTGTTTATCTGATCTCATACTTGTATTTCTTCAGTCTGCTGTTATACTTAAGAGCGTAGTGTTTAAAATTGGTCTAGAAGAGTTTGATATACTTCTTTACATATATATATATATTAAAAAAAAACCAACCCAAAAAAGCCACCAAAAAGCAACAGGTGTGTTGTTGTAGCACTATCAATTTTTTTTTTTTCTAGAAATGGATTTGAGGTAATCTAAGCTGCAGATTTTGTCATGCCTATGTCACAGTGGGATCATCAGTAGAGGTTCTGGAGTTTGAAGAAAATACTCTGTATGCTTCCTTAAAAATATAGTATCCTTTAATATAAGCTACTCCAAAGTCAAAAGAAGTCAAGGCTATAGCAGTACCAGTCTTTTCCTAAAATGAAATTGTAGTGTTTAGCATTAATACTGCAAAATCAGCTAACAGATATTGAAGAATAGTTTCTCATTTAAAATTGAATTTTCTTCTTTGGAGAAGAGGAAGGGGGGAGGAAAAAAAATACAGAAGAGATTCAAGGAAGTCTTAAGAGTCTAAACTTGAAGTTTCTGCTAAAAGCTTCCTTTCAGGAGAAGGGCTTGTGGTCTTTTTTTCAAATTGAATCTGTGTGTATAAGCTCACTGTTAAGGTCCCTAAGCCTCAGAATCTGTGAGGATAGTACTGTTTTCTTCTCTGCAACTGCAGAAAAGAATTACAGTGATATCTATGCCTTGAATCACCTCCTCAAATGCTGATCAGTTTTTAGCTGAGGCCATAATTAGCTTTGTATCTATCCTAAATGTCTTCAAAAGAATTGAAGTTAAAAACTGTGGCCTGCCAGGGAGGAAAAACTAAGTCTTTATAGTTTTCATAAGTCTAAGAAAGGTGGAGAAAATCTTCTCATGTCTAAAGCATATGAAGGAGTCTTATTTCTGTCTCTTGGCAACTACCAAAACAGGAATATCTGAGAATTTGCTTTATAGCAAAATAACTAGCATACAGCTAGATAAACACATCATGTGATGGTTGACCAACCAGCCATCAGGTCAAGCACAAAGAGTTGTAAATGGGGTTACATCAGCCTGGTGACTGGTGACTAGTGGGTGTCTATAGGGCTATGTTTTAGGGTTAGTGTTCTTTAACACAGTTTTAATTGCTACAACATAAGAAGCCTATGAAGGAATTGGACAGTGTCCAAAGAAGGGCCATGAAAACGGGAAGGGCCTTGAGGAGAAGCCATAAGGGGAGCAGCTGAGGTCACTTGTTCTGCTCAGCCTGGAAAAGAGGAGACTGATGGGAGGCTTCACTGCAGTTACATCTTCCTCATGAGTGGAAGCGGAGGGGCAGACACTGATCTCTTCTCTCTGGTGACAGTGACAGGACCCAAGGAAATGGCCTGAAATTGTGCCAGGGAAGGTTTAGGTTGGATATTAGGCTAAGGTTCTTCACCCAGAGGGTGGGTGGGGGCTTGGACAGGCTCCCCAGGGAAGTGGTCACAGCACCAGCCTGACAGAGATCAAGAAGTGTTGGGACAATGCTCTCAGGGCCCATGGTGTGACTCTTGGGTTGGTCCTGGTGCAGGACCAGAAGCTGGACTCTTGTCTTTGTGTAACTACCTTCTAACTCCGGATTGCTAAATAATGATTTGAATATTTGTAGGGACTAGGGTTCCCATCATGTTGTTTTTAAGACTTTTTCCTGAAAAACTCCATTTAAATATTGTGTCAAGTATATTCTTTAGCTCTCTACATATTGATCTGTGTGTTTGAAAGTAGGGTGACTACTATTACTCCCAGACTTAGATACTAATATTTTCTCATCCAAAAGCATTGAAAAGCAAATTTTACAATTTATTTTGAATCTCATACTAAGGCATCTCTTTTACTAAAATAATTGTTCTACAGGATTTTCTGGTAAAATCTAAACTATGTGATAAAAATTATTTTACAATTTTTGTTGTTGTGAACACTATGCTCAAGATTTACTACAGCACTCAACAACATAGTACAGAATACTGTGAAAGAGAAATAATGGTTTCGTTTCATCTTTACTATTTCAAAAACACAACTGTGGGCCTGAGGCTGGGTGTGCAAACAATATATTGCACTTTAGGTGGGGTCACATTTGAAAGAGCTGCTTGGGTTCACGAATAGCACATTTAAGTGCAACACACATGAATGTTTCTTCTGGATTGCTGGTGCCAAATGCATTAACTGCAGAGTAGGTGTATATAGCACTAACAGTGCTATTGTATTCATGAGTTTCATGTCCCAGGTCAACACTTAGCAGAGCTGAAGGGGACAAGACTTACTGGAAGGTGCCCCACCTCGGGGGGTGAGGACAACAAACCTGTCCATCTGTCCCTGCACAATTTCATGTCGAATTCTCATCTCCTGGGTAGATAGAAAATGGTGGTACTTCTTATAACACCTTAACCACAATAGTGCCAGATGCTGTGGTGGGACTATGGTCAACGTTTCTGTTCTTTCTGGATGCAATGTATAGAATATTTCTCAGTAGGAGGTGTGCTTGGTTTGTACAACACATCTCAGGTAGAAGAATCAGAATGGCCTCCACTTATCTGCCGTGTTTCTTCTCAATGCTATAGCAACACAAAGCATGTAACCCCCATTCAGTTTCAGTATTTGCACTGTGAGCTCCATCACATATTGAGCTCTGAATTTTCTGCCCCGCCAACATTGACAAAGCCAAATTGTTTTTTTTTTTTTTTTTAGCTAAGCCAGAAAGCTTGCCTGGGTCCCCCAATACTGGTTTCTACAGTGTAGGCAGGACCGACTTTGTGACTCAACTAATCCTGTTTGTTTAATTAGATCACATCCTAAAGGAAAAATACTGCTAAAACATCTGAAAATATAAGATATAAAATGGAGTCTTTTCTAGGAAAAGATATATATAAAACTATGCAAGTAAAATACAAAGTTGGCAATATTGTTTGTGAAGCTATGCTTTAAAACAGCAAAGCTTAAAAGTTCTACCCTCAGCAGTTCATAGGTCACTTATATCTGTTTATTGGTTAAGGTGTATTCATTTTTGTACGAAATGTGTGGCATCCTAGAATACAAGATGTCTTCTAAATACCTTAAAATCACAGTATTAGCCTTTGATCAAAATATTTTATTCTTGTATCTGTCAGGGCTCTTCCTTTTCTTAGCATTGTTTAGGGAAATAAGGTGGGAGCATCTGTACTACAGCTGCTATTCAAATAGAGCAATGCCTTTACTGTAGACAAAACTATTGTCACAATTGCTTAAATTTATTTGCTTATGAAGAGCCAGAAATGGGAAGGCTTAATGTTCTTTTGTAATGGGAAGATTTTTAAGATTTTCTTGGTATTTTCAAGAAAGTGTTTGTCTGGAGGATATTTCATGAACCTAGGTTAGGCATCTATCCAGCAACTTTTTTATTTCTATGACATGAGGAAGAAGGAGATTCTTCTCTTTCTGTGCATCATCTCTTGGCATTGTTTGGTTTGATATGAAAGTATTTATTAATAGTTTCCACAAAGATGCTATTATATATTTTCAAGAACTTGCTGAATTTATTAGTAGTATGCAGAGGACAAAATGTTTTCTTTTTAAATAATTGCAAATGGAATATGTTCTTTCCCCTGTTTTTTCCTAATAAGTAGTTTTAATATGTCTTTTGTCTTCAGTTGTTAGGTATAGAATCAAATACATATGATTTTAAATATAATTCTGTAACAAGAAATTTTTATAACTAGCTTAATTACAAATTAGTGCGTGTGCAATCTTCATTACATTCAAGTTTTTTCAAGTGACTACAGGGAAGTATATAAAAAAAAGACAATCTAGCCATATTTTATCTTTGATTTCAGTATTTTGAAGCACTGATTCTTCCTCACTCTTTTCTCTGAGCTACTAATTACTAAAACAAAGGCTGACAGTAGAGCTCAGTCTCTAGTATGTAAATTCTTGTGGAAAAATAGTGCCAAAAAACTGAAGAAAAAATGGGTCCAGGCAGCTGCGTCACAAGGTTTGACCACTTCAGGCTGGGGTGCCAGGAGATTTGAGACAGATGTTTTCAGACGTGCCGCATGCCTAAAACGTTTCCAGGGGTCGAGCTACAAATAGTGACTTAATAAGTGCAGAAACAGGAAAAGTATGTAGGAATACACAAGAGTTTATTCACCTCTACGTGCACAGCCAGCCTCTTTACATTACATCTGCCTGTCAGGGTTGGCTATTTAAGCTGTCATGCCCTTGGTATTGCTCTTTGTCTGCCTGTGAATAAAGTGCAGCATTGTGATTACTAATCCCACTCCAGTGACTTGACTTTAAATGTGGTTTTGGAGCGGATCCCGGAGTTCTGTTTGCTAAGCTTCCTACTCCTGTTTCAGAGACACCACTGGAGATCTATGAGAGAGAGCACTGCAGACTGCCCTCCTCCTGTAGACCTGTCGCCTTCCCCCCCCCGCCCCGCGCCTTTTTTTTTTTTCCCAAAAACTTTTTGAAGGAAATCAATGGATACCAAAGTGATCTGTTTGCTTTTCTTTTTTTCTTTGCCTCCACTGACAGTGGGAAATCACACTGGTCGCATCAAGGTGGTCTTTACACCCAGCATCTGTAAAGTGACTTGTACCAAAGGCAACTGTCAGAACAACTGTGAGAAAGGAAATACAACCACCCTCATCAGTGAGAACGGCCATGCTGCTGACACTCTGACAGCCACTAACTTCCGAGTAGGTAAGTACCCTCAAACTGTATTTGTCCTTAGCTGTCCTCTCTCGGCTAACAGAGGGAGGAGATGTTTTGTTATTAATACCAGTTGTGCATCTGTTACTCTTTGTTTGGAGGGCTGTGCTGAGTAGGAACCATTGTATGTTAGGCAAGCTTTCTGGAGTCCTTCGGAAATGTTCCCAAAAGTTCCTTTTGTGCCAGAGAAAAAAAAACTCCCGTATTTTTCATGTGAATTTTCAGCTGCAGGGATGCAACATGCTAAGCTGAAGCTTTTGGTAAAATTCCTCCCTCAGAGTTTGTGTTAGTAAATAGGGAAAATGACAGATTACACAAAAAGTTGTGTTTCCTGTGTCAAATGCACATAAAACCTAGTGAACAGCTAAGAGTGACTGTCTTCAGAAATTTGTTCACCAGTTCCTTAAAACTACAATCCTTTTTAAACATGCAGCAGCTTAAAACTTTTCTTACTGCTGAAAGTAAAGCAGATTTCATACTTGGCATTTTTAGAAACTGAAATAATGTTAAGCCTAATTAAAGTTATTGAAGCTAGTAATTCTTTGTTAATGTTTATTCTTTCTGCCTGCTCGGTAAGAGTATCAACAGTATGCCAGACTAAACTCTACAATTCTTTGACTCTGTTGAGACAAATCCTGAAAGCTACCTAGGATAATGATTAGCGTATTTTAACTGTATACTATATATAGGCATTTATGTGCAAATGTTTGCCTTGTAAGTTAAGATGTACAGATCTGTGGGTGCACACCTAAACACTTGAAATTTGTTGTTTCACTTTGATACCCTGAACTTCTCTTGGAGATTAATTTTGTAGTTATCCTGAAAATATCATAGTGTTATTTTCTGAAAAAAAAAAAAAAAATTCTACAAATTTCTAGTTAAAGAATGCCAAATATTAGACTGCAATTTTAGTCTATGTCTAGAATAAACACAGAATTCAGGCAGTGCTGGGGCTGTCCAGTATTGCTGGTTTTCAAATGCAGTGTATTTCATGCTCTGAGGGTGGGGAGAGGGAGAAGCCATTCAAAATTATTTTTCTTCTCTTCTGGACAGATGATACAAAAAGCAGCTCCCTCTTTTAGCACTGTCTGACTGTGGGAGAAAGCCCTTGAAGTTACTAACTCATTCTTTCATAGTATGTATGTTTGTAAAAATGTATATGTTTTGGACTACTAGTAAAACCAGTATTTTAAAACAAGAACAGAGCAAATTTTGGAGGTTGTTTGGAGGCACAAAAAAAAAAAAAAATTTTGTAAAGGAATGGTAAATCTCATACTTTAAATTTGTGTTTAACTGCCAGTGCAGATTTTTAACAATGTTTTGGCAAGAGCCCCAGCTAAGTAAGTTTTTTGTTTAATTTTCTGACTAGCATGAAAGGATAGGGTTATTCTTCCCTCCTTTCTTTTGACCTAATTTTTCTATTGAAATTATGAAATGCTGAGAACAGGCAGTCGTGTAATTTGTCTGCTATGTAAATCTTTGCTGTAACATGACCTTCTCTCAAATACTTGAAAACTTGGAGAGCGGAAATTGACCTGTGAAGACGTGTTCCACACCTTCCTTCCTGGCCTCAGGCCACGCAGCTCTGATGCACTGGGTACAACGGGCTGCTAGAAACATTTAACAAAAGCAGCTTATAATGGAAAGATAGAGGAGCCTTCTGTTGAAAAATGTATAAAAGCAAGTTGCTACACATGGATAAGGATTTTTCACCTGCCTGTTAGCTATCTTCCTTACTACATTTAAAAGACAAAAAGCATTTTGTACAGCTCTAGGTATTGTCATTTTCACGGAAGAGTAAGAAGGTCTGAACTAGCACTTAATGGCTCTCCAATTAAAAATGCTGCATGAACTTATTAAGAACTAGAGAAGAGGAATCCTGTACCTGTAGATTGAATTCTTTCACCAATCACAGTTTTCAGGAGCTTTTGAATCAGAGTTTAAAATACATACTACTGAAGTAATTTTTCATATCTATTCTCTAACTAATGCCTTTCACTAGCCTAGGCTTGTCTTGATGTCTCCTGGCACATAAAGCAGAAGTAATTTGTGTCTTCCAAGATCATTAATTTTTGTTATATTTTTAACAGCAGAGCTATGTTTAACCTGTGCTTTTAGCTTTGAAGTCCCTGTTCTAAACTTCCTTACTTACTGTTAATGTGTGGAAATTCTTATTTAGATGACTTGGTATTTAAATATGCAGCCACGAAACAGAATGTCATGTCAGGAAATACGTATTTAAAGCAGTGAATGACACTTTTTCAGTATGTTTTTTTAAAAATATTTGTTCTTCCTAAAACCAGGGAGTTACATGCCCTGTTTGGAAAAGTTTTAAATGCATTTCTGTAGCAGGAGCAGCATTCTAGTACACAAGCCTGAATCTGGGTTCTCAGATGAAAGATTAGTTAAACATCAGTCTGCTTTGTTCTTAATAATAAATTATTTCTAATAATGAGCCAGAGTAAAATGCTTTATTTCTTTTTCAGCTTTGTGCTGAACTTTGTAAACATTGCATTTTCAAAGAGAATAAGTTGCAATACCTGTGCTACAGCTACTCAAGCTTCGTCATTATTTCAGGTTCTTAAAATATGCTCAGTTTGTCAATTCAGCTGAAGGTTGGTAGCAGTGAGACCAGGCAAGGAACAAATCCTGTTTCTTGAAAATTTTACACAATGTGGATAAGCCATTAAAAACAAAAACCCACAACACGGGATGGATTAGGGGTAATGCTGCTTTTCAGGTAGCTGAGATTTTTGGCTGTGGAGAAGAATAGCTCCTAGACTGCAATTTAAGGTGCTGAAAGCTTGTTATTTAAAAGGAAGGACCTCTCTGATTGCCAGACTGTTTCAGTGAAACTTTGGGGGTTTTGCAGTTTCATTTTGTGAATGGGATATGTTGCAGTTAAACTAACCGACCTCCAGTATTTCATTGGCTTGGAGAATGAAAGCATTTAATCTGAGTGGAAACTTCTGCTAAATAGATGATTCTTATTATTCTGTTGGATTGAAGCATGTGCAGTTTGTATGATATTTCAGTCATGATATATCTACTGAGGCTTGTAAAATACGGTCAATATTTGTGCATAGGAAAGGATGGGAATAGAGTAGCACATGAGGTTTCTGACTCTTTCACTGTTCAAGTTACTCAGTGAGGTGTCCTGTTTCTACTCAAAATTATTCCACATTCCAATTTTGAAATGAATTCTCTTCCTGTAAGGAGTGGGAGGACAATGACTAATTTGTAACTGTAAAATGAAGCAATAAGGAATTAGTAAATGCCCAAATTAATGTTTTAATGCTTTTTTTCCACTGTTGTGTGTATATATATTTAATTCTAGATTTACATTCCATTTTTTCCCAAGGGATCTGTGTTTCATTCATTGAACAAGAATGACAGAACTTAGTAAAGAATGTAGTCATTTAATACTTAGGTTCATATTCACTGTTCAGCCCTGCATCTCTTTTAAAGTGATTTGTTCAAACCGTTATAAATGAGAAGTCAAAGTTGTATGCTTGTCAGTGAAAGTGCATATCTTCCTGTAAAAATTTTGTGTCTGAGCATTTGGCAGTATCTGTGTCAAATAAGGAAACAGAATCATAGAATTACAGAAGGGTTTCAATTGGAAGGGCCCTTAAAAATCTTAGCATTCCAACCCCCAGCCATGGGCAGAGACTCCTTCCACTAGACCAGGTTGCCCAAAGCCCCATCGAACCTGGCCTTGAACATTTCCAGGGATGGGGCATCCACAGCTTCTCTGGGCAACCTGTCTCACCCCCCTTGCAGTAAAGAATTTCTTCCCCTATCTAATGTAAATCTACCCTCTTTAAATTTAAAGCCACTCACCCTTGTCCTGTCCATGCCCATGTAAAAAGTTCCTCTCCAACTGTCTTGTAGGCCCTCTTTAGATGCTGGAAGGCTGCCATGAGGTCACCTTGAAATCTTCTCCAGGTGAATGTGGTGTCTTCAGTAAAAATGTATCTGGTCCTTCATATTTAATCATAAGTTCTGAAACTTTCAGCATGGATCACAGTGACCTGGTTATTCTGCACTCCATTGCAATAGTGCTCAAATTATGTTGCCTCTTGAATTTTGGCCCTTTTCATGTTGGAATTTTCTATCAAAAAATTTTCCAGCTGTACTGTGTTGACTCTGTGTAAATGTTTTTAGATAATTAAGGTTGTCCAGAAGTTTCCAATTACATATAGACCGAAACCTCTAAAAAGCAGCAGAAGCATTTTGCTCAAATTTTATTTGGTCTTCTGTTGAAAGCAGTGAAAGAAAATTTGACCAACATATTTCAAAACAATAGGTTATTCAAAGGAAATTTAGTAGGAAGACCCACTATGTAATGATTATTCTAACGGAATTTCCTATCTAGGAAAGAGTTTAGTAAGCATAATTATTTAGAATTGTGAAAATTTTAAGCAGGTATTTTACAAAACATTGACAGAATTCCTGAATTTTATTCAGACCTATGTGATTATGAATTAGTGTTGTAGGAGTTAGCATTGCTTTTTATTCAAGCACTTCAGGCGTTATCAAAGAGTAGCATTGGTTAAAAATGGCAATTACCTGCAAGCAAGGCAGCCTGTTGGCAAGCCAGCCAGCTGCCTTTATCTGTAGTTTACATATGACAGAAAGTCCAAGAGAAATGATTGGTGTTTTCTTACTACCATTTGGAATTAAAGTTGTCAGTTCTTGGCTCCATATGATACGTATTACACATGTCCTGATACACTGAAGAGGAGCGGTAAGACTGCTATTTGAGGAGAATTTTCTAGTATTTTCTTTTGGTGAAAAGGCATATTTTAAATAGCATTGGAAAGCTAATTTGATTACATGTAAAGGCATATAAAAGAGCAATGTCTTGTGGAAGTGTTTGTGTAGATTTGTGTGAATTTAGTCACAGTCTCTTCTGGCAGCTTGTGAGGTACACACTGCTCAGTTTTTTACCCGTTACATTTTACTCGTATTTTACTGGTTTTAGTAAGAGTTCCTAGAAAGATAGCATGTTAGAAGTGACACTTTCTTCTCTATTTTGAAGTGATGTTTGCTATTTGGTGAATGGTGTCAGCCTGTGTAGGTAACCCATCATGTGAGACCTGTGTAATTCTGCCCCAACAAAACACTATTCCTGTGGCTTTATCTGAGACATAGCAGATAAACATGTGGAGGATTTAAAATAATTGCTAACACATGTCATGCAGTGATTTTTTAAATTTCTTTTGGTAACATAAGTGAGAAGTGATTTTGTTTTAATAATTTGATTTTCAACTTTATATGTTCCATCAGACAACCTAATTGAATAGAAGCTTGTTTCTGGAATAACTACTTAGCTCAAGAACAGCATATGATAATTCATGGTTTGTTTTTCGTAAATATTCTCTGTGGGTAGGAGTGAAATGTTACTTTGAAATAACCTTGAGTTTTGTACTTGAACTTTGAAATATGAAGAAGCTGTGGTGCAAGATTTTTATTATTCCTTTACAATTACCACTTTTGTCCTTTTACTGTCTCTGGTAGCTACCTTGTAGCCCAATTTGGTAAAAGCTTTGTTTCTACTGTATTTGCAGTAATTATAGTTTGTGCCGTGTCAGACTTTGATGGTTTATGCTTTTTTTGCTTCCAGATGAAATATTATTTCCTTTAATAGACACATGAAAATTCCAGAATTCTTGGACAACTTGGCTAAAAGAATAACTTTTTCAACTTTCTTCAACAGTAGTCAAAGAAGTTGCTCAGTCAGTGTATGTGTCTGAGGAAAAAATTAAGAAAAGGACATTAGGATTTATCCACTGCTTTATCTGGTAATTTGAAATTTAATCTGTACAAATGATGACTATGCTAGACATACTCATGCAGCCAGATTGTAAAAACTCTAGCAAAATGAAGACCAAATATGTTTTTGTCAGACAGTGAACTGAGTAGCTAAAATAATGACAAATAACCACGGGACTATTATTATAAATTATTCTTTGCCTTATGGAAGATACTAGGAAAAAGGTGTTTCCTAGCCTGAAGAGCAAATGCAAAATTATTTGGGAGGAGCCAATTATGACCATCAATTCAAAAGACATTTCTTTTTTTCCAATCTCCCTTTGTCCTATAAATAAATCTGAGCTGACAACAGAATGAATTAATTTACTTACAGTCCAGGTAGAATAGTGTAGGTCTTTCTCATCTGAAATACTAGTGCACTAAAATTGTGTCCTGTAATGTAAGTGTACCCTTCTATAGGCTGAGCAAAGCTCAGGGTTTTAATGCATTTTCAATTATGGGTATCCAGTGCTCAAATTACAAAGAAAAATTGTATTTTAACAATTTTGTTGGTTTTAATATCCATATCTGTTCAAAAAGAATGATTTCTTGCCCCCAAGTATTTATCGGAACTTGTCATCAACAAATAATTCTGGCTTCTGCCATGGAACTTACAGCATCTGTGAGCTCTTCCTTCAACATGTAAAATAATTATTCAAAATTGACATCTTTACCTCAGATTCCAGCGGAGGCCAGATGCTAATTTGTAGAAAAGAGGTTGTTCAGTCAGTTGATTTTAATGAAGTTGAACTCCTACAAGTCTGTTAGCAACTTGTTTCCACTCCCTTGCTCACCTTAAAGACTTCAGACCATCACCATGAATCAAAAGTCCATCTTTTCTCAAAGTACTCCCCAAACCATCTATTACAGAGAACATAGTTTTGGATGTGCAGTCATAGCAAAAACCACAAATGGAAATGGTACAAAATCCACACCTGCAGCCGTTCAAAAACACATGGAGTATGTTTCCCTCAAAGTTAAAGCAAAACAGAACATAAAGCTAAAATGTGTAATGTTTTATTTTACTGTATATGGTTTTAATTTATAGAGATTAGTTTATGTACATCTGACTTGAAGTACTGTAAAAAGAGAACTAAGAGTGCATTTTTTTGAATGATTGCATTGTTGCATATTCATATAAACACACTACCTTGTATAGCTCTAACTATTACTTCTAAACTAAGTGTCTTTGCATGTATCTCACTGAAGATCAAGTATATGCCAGCTTTGGTTTAAGAGAGAATTGGCCTCTAAATTATACAAGTACAGAAGAAAGAGTCTGAAAGTTTTCTCTACATGTTAAAATATCATCATAGATTTCTTAGCCAAGTCGGTTTGTATTTAGTATGTCCTGGGCTTAGCACAGTCAGAAGGAAGCAAGAAGCTGTCACTGCTCTGTTGATCACAGTCTTTCCCCATTCAGCCTTTCTAGTGCTTGTTCTGCCTTTTTATTCGGCTTCAGATAATTCTCATCTCTGTGCCTGTGTAGTCTGTATAGTGTTCATCTATCCGTTCCACCTGTAATTAGCTCTTAGATTTGATTATCACTGTAATTGCGAGTCCTATTTTTGTAGAGACATAGAGGCACTGGGTATCCTATTTTCTTTTGAAACATGAACTAGGTCTTCATTATGTACACACTTAAATTCAGTGAGTTTTCTATCCATCCATAAAAACCCATCAAGAGGGTAAAGCATGAACTTTCAACCAGGGATTTATGAATGTGAATCAAGTTGAAGTCTATGGGAGCTGCAAACTCCTTTTTTTTTTTTTTTCCTCCCCCCCGATGAATTTCTTGTGAAGTCTTGAGGGATGCTAGTCAATGAATAAAAGGAAAATTGGGTATTTTCTGATTGCATAGGAAGAGGGTTGAGTTTTAAGAACCCAAATAGCATATTTCTCATCTATATTTTATTCATCCAAATAATTTGTTAATTTCTGATTTTTGTTGTATTTTAAGTTTAATTTAAGGATGTTAAGATGAGCTTTTAAATCAAATTTTTGTATTTGATATTACTCAGATATTTCAAGTTTAGGGGAACTTTTAGCAACTACTTATCTCATAATTTAGAAATTAATTCTTTGACTTCTCCATGAGAGGAATTGCCTCTGTCCATAGGAGGTATAGGGCAGTGGTCTCCAAACTTTTTTGATTGCACATTCCTATCAGTAAAATATTTTTGAACACTCTCTCCAATATGTATATATTTATAAACTATATACACCTACTAATGTATATATCATCTGATTGTCCATTATAAACCACAGACAAAACAGAAAGTAAAAATGGATGAGAAAAAGACTAAGTGAACTCTTTTGAAAATTAATTTTATTTATAAATGGTACAAAACATAGATCTTTCCTGCATCCCTGTACACCTTCTGGCACACTGTGTGGGATGAGCACACCCTGCTTTGGAAACTGCTGGTGTAGGTAAATAGGGAAGACCAGCTTCATAACATAAACTGTAATACTGCCTTTCTGCAGTTAATGTGTCCATTGCATCTTTGAATATCATTAAATTCAGTTATGTTAGATGCTAAAATTGTAGGTGCTAGAACATCTTCTATCTAACCAGAGTTACACAGAAAGCCTGTTGTGACAAGGGAAAAAGGGATTTTTTTCATACTTGTATACATTTCAGCACACAGGGTTGGGTACAACATTATGGTGTGAAGCTTTTCAGTGAGGTTGCACACAGCTCAGGGGAATTTGGTGCATGGTTAAGTTGCTTGGAACTGGACATGACCAGGCAGAGCACTGATTGTGTTTTAGATTTACGCAGCTTGTGCAACAATTTATACATCTACTATGGTTATAAGAATCACAGTGAGTGATGAAGTTGTGTTTTTTTAAATGAATTTCCAACTGTACATTCTTTGCAGAGTAACCTTTATCCTTCCTGTTCACTAGCAGTGGCTCTTTTCCTTTCTCAGAACTCCAGGATTTGAGTCTCTAGCTTTTCACTGGTCTCTTATGACCTAATTTATTACTCAAACTCTGAACAATACCCATCCCATTCTCACATTGTGTCACTGCTGCAAGGTCAACTCCCTAGAAAACTTTCCAATTTCTTGTGATGTAGCCTGTGCCAGAGAATCATAGCCTGTTTTTCATGTTTAACTCTTCCGTGAATGCCTGGATTATGAGTTGTTGTTTGTATGCTAATGAATATCAACTTTAAAGAGTCTGTTCTTATTTTATTCTTCTTGTAGATGTTTTTACACCAAAATGAGCACTGTGGTAATGCCACAGTAATCAGAGACCAATCTCCTGATGTTTGTAAATTTTTGTAATGACAACAGTTTTTCTTTGGCTTTTCTTTTTCTATTTTAAACATAATTTTGTTATTGGACAATGTTGTGTGGTGTGGTGGGGTGCAGTAGATCAGTATTTATAGACCATTTGGATCTAAGTTGGGGGTTCATCTGGCTCACCAAACCCATACTGAGATACCTCAGTCAAGGGCGTAGTTGTGAGTGGGTGATGAGATGCACACCCGTATGGCAAGTTGGCCTGTGGATGTCCTTACTGGCCTGCTGGACCAGCCTGTCTTCACTGACAGACCAGGAAACCTCAGATAACTGCACTCCTAACTTGTGTGGCTTAAGAAGGCACAGAAGGTTAAATGGGAATGAATCTCAGCTGTTGTGGTTAAACTCCAGCTAGCAATCAACTACCATGCAGCCACTCACTTCCTCATCAGCAGGACTGGGGAGAGAGGGTAAAAACTGGAAAACTCTTGGGTTGAGATAAAGAACTTTATTAGAGAAAGCACAAAGTCACGCATGCATGCAAGCAAAGTAAAACTAGGAATTAATTCACTGCTTCCCATGGGCAGGCAGGTGTTCAGCCATTCCCAAGATAGCAGGGCCTCATCACACGTAACAGTGACTTGGGAAGACAAATACCATCATTCTGAATGTCCCTCCCTTCCTCCTTCTTCCCCCTAGCTTTTTATACTGAGCAGGATGTCGTATGGTCCAAAATATCCCTTTGGTCGTGTGGGGTCACCAGTCCTGGCTCTGTCTCCTCTGAATTTCCTGTGCATCCCCAGCCTCTTTGCCAGTGTGGAAACGCACAAAGAAGAAAAGGCCTTGGGTCTGTGTAAGCTCTACTCAGCAATAACTACACTACATTATCAACATTGTGGTCAGCACAAGCCCAATACACAGTCCTGTACTAGCCACTGTGAAGAAAATTAACTCTACCCCAGCTGAAGCCAGCATATCAGCTTAAAATTCTATTATTCAGTTGCCAGAAATTGTAAGGATGCTGATGTCCCTGGCCAGTGTCAACTTTACTAATTCTGTGGTCTTCAGAGCCTTTGCCTAACTGAAGCATGCCCAGTGTTTCTCAGAATGTGTTGCTGTTTTGTCTGATGGTAATCAAGTAGTTAGATGCCTAGGAGGAGCTCTTTTCTCTGCCTTACGCTACTGGCTGTTACACCATGCAAGAGTCCAGTGCGTTCTTTGGAAATGGCCTAATAGGATAATAGGTGTCAGAGCGGAGAATCAGTTCACTGTCTTCTTCAGATTCCAATAGTGCCTGAGCAATGACAGCTTAGTGTCATTATGGTCAAATTACTCATTAATCCTGTTCTTAAATGTGGCTAGAGCTGTTCAGCTGGCACCCAAAGAAGAGTACAGTATGGAAGGATCTTGTAGCAGTAAAGATGCTTGCTGTTCATTGTTACCTGTCCTTCTGTTGCACTCTCATTTTATTGAAAATGGGTATGCTTCAACAGCATTAACTACTACATGTTCGTATTGCGCATGCTCAGGCACATGAAACACTATGCAGAAGGCTAAGTCTTAAAAACCACAGGGAATGGAACACAGGCAGGGTGGTTTTCATCTGACACTGTGCACCTTGATGTCAGTATTTCTGCTTTGACAATGGCAGTTGTTCGAGACTGCTTAAATTGATACCTATAAAGCTTTTATACTGCAGCACACTTGTTTTAAGCAAGGGTGCTAATTTGTTGCCCTTCCAAAGCCAGCTTTTCCAAGTTATTTTATTTCTGAGGAAAATGAATATCAATACACTAGAAATCCAAAGAAATGTCTGAAGTAGTTTGTTTGTATGTGTTAGCATCATTATTAAAGGTCTGACCGTAGCCATTTGTAAGGCATTAATTCCTGATAAACAGTAACTGGTGGGTTTTTGTTTTTCTTAGTATACTCAGTCTAAGCCTAATTGTTGTGATATACTCAGTATGTCAGGGTGATGTCTAATAAAGTCAATAAATTCACCACCTATGATCAGTGTAGGAGTGACTCAGATGAGTCCTTAGCAGTTTGTCTCCTTGCCTCCCAAAACAGTGTCTGAATCGTCTCAGATATTGAGAATATTAGAAGCAGAGTTAGCAAAGGTTGACTAAGCATCAGGCCTGTTAGTAAGAATCCTCCTGCCAATCATTTTGCAACTACCATAATTTTTGCTATACCCTTTCTATACTAAGAACAACTTCAGGCCATTTTCCATGCCACAGCACTTATTGTATTTTTCTGATAGTATTTGAATATTCTGGTTTTCATCCATCCTGTTCTTTCCAGACTGTTACAGTAGGAGATTTATTTGCAGCTGTTGGTCAGATGGTTATCATCTGCTCAGATCATAGGTCAGGCACCTACACAACAGGCCTGTGTTGCATTTGACATGTCTGAGGGTAGGTGGCTTATCACACGAGTTTGGGAAGATGTGATACAGGGCCTATGAGACTCCCGTCCCATTGAGACCCACAATGAGAGATGAGTGAAATATCTGAGGACATATTAGATGTCTCTTGGTTGACTGTGTACACATTTTAAAGTTGTCAGCATCCAACTTTTCTTCCTGAGCTGTTTTAAAGTAGTGAGTTTAAAACTGAGGAAGTCAGATGAGTAGTA
Organism: Donacobius atricapilla; assembly: GCA_013397315.1. Classification (NCBI taxonomy): domain Eukaryota; kingdom Metazoa; phylum Chordata; class Aves; order Passeriformes; family Mimidae; genus Donacobius; species Donacobius atricapilla. Next base: position 35,701 of record WBMY01008420.1, read on the forward strand.
CAGTGAAATTATCTAGTGCGTGTTCATTCTGGATTTCTTGGGGATCATGATGCTCACTCAGAAATGTATATTTTTTATAACATATTGCAGCCTTATCCTTTATGATCTGAACTTGCTGCCCAAATTTCGGTATCAGTATGTTCCATACTTGACAGTGTAGCCTCCATTACCTCCAAAAAACATGCATGCTCCAGACTGGAACAACACCACAAAGCTTGCTTATTTTGGCAGTAATTTGGTTTGCTTATCTGGTTAAATAGCTGTATTTATGATCTTGTTCCCAAGTGGGGGTGCATTACTTTTTTTAAAGATCTCTTGGTAATAATAGTTTAAATATATAAGGCAAATTCTAATGAACCATGCTAATCTGCAATAACTCAGTTTAGTAGCTGAGTATTTTTTTATCATACAGTTAGGTTTGAGCTGGGTTCCTGTTCAAAATTTTTTCCTGTGATGCTACAGATGTTACCTCTTTCCAGAAGAAACATCTCAAGTGTCTTCAATATCATGTTCATCTGACTAGGCCAGTCACAGGAGCAGGGCGTCACTTCACCATTTTCAGTGGCATTACAGAGGTGTTTCAACTTTTTCAGAGCATAAAAAAATCATTCGTACATCTGGTGTTGGAGCTCTTGCTGTCAGATGTACTTTTTTAAATTACTTTTTTTTGTTGCAATGGAATGTTTATAGTAAAAGTTGTCAAAATACAGACATTAGGATAAATATAGAGGTAAATTCAGGGGTGAATGCAGAGGTATTACACTTTGAAGGCCACTTAAAGATTTTTTTTCCCCTTGTGTCCCAAAGCACAAGTTTGTGATATCAAGATTATCTAAATGCTACTAAAGTAACCAAATAATTAATTTATTTATTTATCTTGCAACTCCTTTACATAACACCTCTGCATTGCAACCAGAAATCTGAAGAGAAAGGAGTCTCGGATGAATTAGTTAGAAAGTTGAGGTGCCACAAATTAAGAAAAAAGGGAAAAAAAGTAGGGAAGAGTCTAAACCAGAGGGATGGCATCACTACTGTAGTTCATGCCTCTGTGCCTTTTGTGAGTTACTGCCAGAGTTTCTGCAATTAGAAAGTAAAATAAGTTTAGAGCAATTGTGCAGATCCATATGTGGCACCTCTGGGTTTCAACTTTTACCTAGAAGTTGTGCTGTTTCAGAGCACTGTATTATTAGAATGTTGCATATGGCAGTGTGATAGTTTGTTCAGTAGGTCTGCGTATGAGTGAGGCCCTGTGCTTTCTGTGTGCTTAGTAACAGGGTGGAGGAAAGATGCCCAAACAGCTGGAGGGCATGTAGTAATGCTGGATAACTATAGTACTTGGAGACAAAATTAATCTGCTCTTTGTGGTGCATCCAGTGGAAATACTGTAATCTAAATGAGCAGTTCAAGGTTTTCCTTGGCGAGCTTGTTGGTGTGATTGAATAGTGCTTACGCTTGAATTGTTGATAGCATGTGAATAGAAAAGGCAAAGAGTGGTGAGGGAAACTCATATGTTCCCTGAGGTGTAAAAGAAAAGGAATTTGGAGAGTCTGATGAGGAATATTTCAAAACCCATCTTCATTTTCTCTAACATTGGTTACAGGAAGGGAGTTTCCTTCCATCCTAAAGGCTTGTTTGGGTAAGCATGGGCTATTTTTTAAGGATTAGGAGGATTTAGGTACTTGGAATTTGTCTTGTTACACATTGTTTTGATTAAATGAAAACATTTGGACTTGACTAAATTAGTTTATCTGGAGCTGTTTGAGGTTGTTTGAGTATTGAAAACAAATTAGATTATGTAATTACATGAACAAACTGTATGTATCAGTGGTTTCCTCGCTGCTTTTTTGATGATTTCATGTCCTGTACTAGTGTTTCCAGCCCATAGCTGTGGCAGCTTTATTGGAATTCATCTTGCAAATGTTCTTTTTCTATGCATTGAGCTGTTCAGAGACTCCCCTTGGGGGCATCTTGGTGCCCCTTATCTGCTTCACTTATTTTGAACAGTGATATCCAGCAAGCTTTGCCAGGCTGGGTGGAGTTAAGGCTTTTGGATGCCAGAGGAATGAAAGCTTGCTGTTACCAATTAAATGCCCAAGGATAGGAAGAATACTGTAAATATTTGTGTTTTCTTAAACCTGTCTCCACATTTCTAAAGGATGTGTGTTCATTTATGGTAAAAAGTAATTAAACTTGTTCAATCATATGTTGGCTGTTCCTTAAGAGACCGTTGAGAGATTTAGCTTAGAGTAGACCTGAGTGAGGAAATTGTTGCCTTTCTTAGATCCATTAATACTTCTTTTCCTTTGTTTGTAAGATACCCACATGTGAACTGAAATTTCTTCTCATCTTACGCAGACCTATCTTCACATTTTTATCAAGGTCCAAGCTAGAGGGTTTCACTCCATAATGGATACTTCTATTTCTTCTATTTTTTTTTTTCTTATCAGAGGAAATGGTAACAGCACAGTGGGAATTAGGCTTCAGTGTAACCTTTTTCTGAATGCCAGTTGAGAACTTACGTGCAAACCCAATATCTTCAAATGGTCTCTCCCAAAAAAGCATGGGTCTCTTTTTTGTCAGGAATGTCCCCTATGCCTCTGGCAGTATTCTGCCATTCTACTTGGGTTCGTTAGCCTCCATGACAAGACAAAACAAAGCAAAGAACTTACAGGAGAGATTGAGCTGTTCAAACATACCCTGGCTTTATGTCCTGTTTCTGTTTTAAGTGGTCCTTTTCCTGGGGCTCTTTGGTCTTCTTTAAACAGAGATTCCCAGAGCCCTGTCAAGGAAAAGCAGTGGTTCTGTGCTCTGCCTTTTTGAAGGCTTATGCTCCTCCAGTTCACTTCTCAAATAGTCATGTGTAATTCCAGTTCTGATGAAGTTGTGTGCCTGTGATTTCCAGCGTCAGTGTCATAATCAAATGTAACTCCTTCTCTTGGCCATGAACTACCTGAGGAAATAATGCAACAAGAGTGTGGGCTGCTTACACCTGTTTAAAATAATCAGAAATTGTATTTCAATGTGGTGTGGGGTTTTTTACTTTATTTTTTATTTGGTCTTCTGTCTTGAAGTTGATTTTTTTTAAGTTCTCATATTTGCCATTTGAGATTGTAAAGTTTTCAGTTTAGCTTGCAGATTGCATCCTATTTGTTTTTGCACGGCTGATTTCAACTTACAATTGTATATTTCAGAATTCAGAGGTTTTATTACAGAACTTTATATTCTCAGAATGGATTTCATTTTTTCTCACTTAAACTTCCTTCCTCTTACTTCAGGCCAGAGATGTAAATCAGTATCGGTTAACTGAGCGATTTGCACCACATGATAATGTTAGAAGCTTGGAATTTTTATTTTTTGTTATGTTTTAATACTGAGGCATTAAATGTTCTTAATTATTTACCTCATACTAGACCTTTTAGTGTCATTTGTTTACACTTATTTGCACAAATTATTTGGGTGGATATCCAAAACAAACAGTTATGAGAAGGAACATGAACCAGCTCTTTTCTGTTGGCATCTTCCTTCCCATTATTTTTAGCACAAACTTTTTGCTCAGAAACAAAGCTTTTCATGTGCCTATTCATTCATTGCCCACCAGATTCCTGCAGGAGAGGAGCATGTGAAGAGTGCCTGGTGGTGCAGAGATACCCACGCAACTTGGCCTTCTAGATGTAAACTGCTTTATAGGAACAGTAGCACAGAAGAAGTTAATTTATTTGGGTGGAAATGCTGGATATGTTTATGTTGTCTAAAAAGTGGATTTTGCACGTTACCTCGTTGCCTTGACCATGGAGTGAGGGGGAAGAAAATCTATAGGGTAGACCTCTTGCACTCAAGGAATTCCACAGTGAAACTATTTTTGGTTGCCTTCATTTCACTGTACTTCTTTCAAACACCAAACTGCTCCCCCCTTAATGCTGTTTCACACTGTTTCATGGTGTGGTTTTACTTTGCAAGAAAACCACCTTGGTGTTCAACCTTGTTCAGGCACATCTTTAAAAGCACTAAAATTCTTTGTATGTTGTCTCTATTTACAGTGTAGCCGCTTGTTTGTGGCTGCTCAGGAAGAAATGGTACCAGAGAGAGAGAGAGGTGTCTGTCGTGCTTTAGTTACTGCTGTGGTCAATCCCCCTTCTTTTTGCCCTGAAGTAACAGCAGTTCTGTAAGAATGTCTTTTATACACTCAGATGAAGTCCCAACAAGAGTTGGGACCCAAAACATAAGGCTTGTCGTGTCGTGGATAGCCTTCCAAGGTTGACTAGAACCATTGGCACAATGCTACAGCTTTAAGTATTTTTAGTCAGTTTATATTAAATGTAAATATAAGATTAGAGAAGAAAAATATTAAATATGCTTTTGCAGAGCATAGCGAAAAAAACTATTCTGGCAATTTGCATTATGCGCGGACCTATCTGGCAATCAGGCGCTGGCATTCCAGACCCTGTCCCGGCAGTGTGACGGTGTTCTGTGATGAGCCGGGCTGAGTGCGCTGTTTCTTAAGTGTGTTTCCTGGGCCAAGGGAATTACACAGCTGGGTTAGAGCTCCTTGGGCCACTGAGTGTTTTACTTTGTCTTCTTGCAGGGCACAGCACACGGGTTCCTTTTCCAACACTGGCCTTCTATGGTATTCATAATAGTAATAGCCTGTGGTTGTCCAGAGATCACAACAATCGGAATAATGAGAACTAAGTTCTTAATTACCTTGGATTATCTACAGTTTGTCATTTTTATTGTAACTCATTACAGACCGAGCAATACCAATCAAGCAAAATGCCATGATTACTGTAAAGGTTCTTATTTTTTAAAGTCAGAATTTTATCTTAAATCTGACAAATGGATACTGAACTCTTTCTCAATACTGTTTGATTTCTGACAAAAATGTCCTTTGTTTGTCTTGAGCAAAATCTTGTATCTTTCCTCTTGTTCTCACATTGTTTAGTTCTTGAAAATTCTGACAGCTCATTTACATTGTAATTGATTATAGAGTCCTGCATTATATTTTTGGAAAGTGCTGATCCATGTCTATTGCTGCATGTATCTCTGAGTTGAGAAATATTTTTCATTTCATGTTGACATTTTTCATGCTTCATCTGATAAGTTATATTGCTGTAAATGTGCAAGTGCTAGCTGGCCCAGAAATAATTACTCTTGTCTTTATATTGGAGTTATAAGGTTATAATGCTTTGGAGTTTGTCTATGAAATCATTTCAGTAGAATCTCTTGGTATTTTTATGATCTTCATCATGGGTGGATACAAATTAGCTTATTTTATCTGAGAAATAAATGTTAAGCAAAAATCTAGATCCTCTGTAACCAAGGCTAAAGTCAAAATGGAAAATGTGTCCCCAGTACTTTCTATTCTCAGGTGAGTTTTTTCGCAGACTCCCAGGAAAGGGTAAGTAGTTCAGGATTTTGTGAAACAGCAGGTTGATAAATAAGAGTATCTGTACGGAAGTGTGAATAAGAGATGTAGCCAGATAGCATATTTGTTTAGTGTCTTGCTTAATAGCATCATGAAATGAAATAGCTGGGATATCTAAGGGAAGAACTGTTTGTCATGGAGAGAAGATGTGAACGAGGCAGAGGTCAGAGATCACAAGGAGGGGAAGGGAAGTGCTTCTACCACAAGGCAGTTAGAAGTGCATGTCAGATGGACTGTTGTTCTTCAGATGTCTGAATGAAGAATTAAACTCTTCAGCCCTATTCCTTTCCTCTTCAACTTGTGTGTGATATGCGGCCAGATAATACTAAAGCTAAAATCATTAACAAAATTTTTATTTCTGTTTTCATTTCAGTTATTTGCCACCTTCCATGCATGAATGGCGGCCAGTGTAGTTCTAGAGATAAATGCCAGTGCCCTCCTAATTACACTGGTAAACTCTGTCAGATTCCTGTGCAGACTGCCAGTTCTCCAAAACTCTACCATCACCCGCAACAGGTGAACAAGGCTGTAGGATCACAAGTTATCCACTCTACTCATACTTTACCACTGACAGTGTCTGGACAGCAAGGTGTAAAAGGTAACTTCTTTCTTGATAGATATTTTTAGCTTGTTGGTTTTAACAAAATATTTTGGGTATTCAACCAGTGACAACAGTGCTACATCTACATATATCAAATATTGACACCACAACTTGAACCATGAGCTCAGCAGAATGTCTGGAACATATTTTGCTCAATGACTGAAATAATAAGAAATAACAGTGTTATTGAAAAGAGTCTGTAGGTAAATTTACTTTGCTTTATAGTAGAGTTTAATGCAAATTGCCGAATTAAGGGATAATGCAGGGGGTTTCTTCCAAAGTGTAGACCTGTTCAAAAAGACAGTGATTGTGGTGGAACAGAGTCCATAAATTGCAGTATACCTAGACAGAGAGTTGCAAGTGGTTCCATGGTTACTAGTGGAGGGAAGAGACCATGCTTTTAAACATAAAAAGAATTTAAATCTAATGTAAAACTAAAAATACAAACTGTGTTTATTTACATGATTTGGTAGAGTCTTAGTAGTTAATTTTCTGGTGAACTTCTTAGTGTAGATAGGCCATGATATGATCCACTTAAATAGATCATTCCTTGCAGGTCAAATAACAATATTAAAAATCAAAACAAAACCCTGAAAATAGGGTTTTCCTACTGTTAGTGCTGTGAAGAAGACAGAAAATAAATAGAAGGAAACCTGTGATATTAATCAAATTTTCCCAGTCAAAGAAAGTTCATTCAGCTTCAGATTGCTGTTTCCTCTAATACTTTTGTTGTGAGGTGAAAACTTCTGATGACTTTGAAGAGAATGTTGAATTTATTTATTATGTGTCATATGGGTCTAGTTAGGATTTTATCTGGGTGAGATCTTGTTCATATAAAGTGACCCCTGCAACTTAGATTCTCAACATATGACCTTATGTGAATTTTGTTGGCTTGTTTGATTTGCCAGATTGGTTTTTGGTCAACTGTAATTTTAAAATTGCCTCTCCAAGGTTGGTATCTCTGAATAAAAAGATAATATGTAGGGAAAGATGTGAGGAGGCTCAGTTATTGGCAAATAGTTTCTGAATAACTTTGCTAAAAGATATTTGTGATAAATATAATCTAAAGCAGTAATTCTGTATTCAGAGAGGGACATAGCTGTGAAGGAACTGTTGACAGTATCCTGGAAATGCAATGTTTTATAAGTACTTTTGAGTATCTCCTCCATCCAAAGAAGAAAATGTAATTACCTAAACATTTAGCAGAGCATCAATTTATTTCTCTGCCTATGTAATTCCAGATGAAATAATTTTAGACAACACAGTGGACCACAACCCCCAAATTTTTAAGACACAGTTATTCTTCAGATTCTCTCCTAAAATGCACAATAGGTTTCTCACTGCTAAAGAGTCTGACCTCTTGAATATTTTTTTCTTCACCTTCAAATCCTCATAGGAATCATTAGCAGTCACAATGCCTTTTCTTCTCTTTACGTGTCCGAATGAGGATGTTGGATTGTTGAGAGACTTAATATTTTATTTCTTTAAAGGAAAGAATAAAACAATTCATGCTGAAATGGCTGGCAGAAATAAAAATGAGCACATCTAGGCAGTGATCCAAGACCTGGAGAGGATTGTGATAATAATACTTCTTGGGAGAATCCAGCCTAAATTTGATGTTTTCAGCATCTGAACATCTCTGGATGGCTTGAGACACTAAAGCAGAGAACTTGAATGATTTCTTTTGAGACTAATATTTTTTTTAGATTTAGCAGCTGGAGAAACTAGTTGAAGGGATCTCTATTCACACATAAAAATGTTGGGGTGAGTTTTGTTCTTTTTACAGACTAGGCTGTCTTGTCTTGCCCTCCAAACCCAGTCTTACAGCCTGAAAAGGACCTCACTGCTTCTGCTTTTAACACAGAAGCGCTCCCCCATGGGTTTGCCTCTAGCAGACCTCATGTAGGATACATTTTGCTTGTGGGTTTTTTTCAACTACAGGCAAGATCTTTACCCTGCAGCCATATTTTGCTGATTTTCTACCATCTTATTCCTGATATTTCTGTCTGAGTATGTTGACAAGTTTCATAAATGAAACAAAGCAGTCAGTGTAAAAAAAAGTCTGTTTCTTCTAAGGAATTTCTATGTGAGACCAATTAATACTAATAATATGCCTAGAGAAATGAAAATAATGTCAAAAACCAAAAGCACTTTCTTCAAAATTTTAAAGTAGCTCCAATAAATGAAATATGCCTCCTGAGGAGTGGAGCTGAAAATACCTAATCAAGTTCCAAAAAACAGTTCAAACTTCAGGAGACAAGGAGATAATGCAGAAGACTCAACAATCCAGTGTGCATTATAGAGAAAGCTGTGTCAAATTATGTTTTTTGGGTCTTGATGTTTGGAAGGAGTGCTGTCTCTGATGGATTGTCTAGCCTCAAGTAGCCTGTGCAGTACTAACTGATGAGAGAGGCTCAGCCAGACACAGGAAATGCTAACTTAGTTATGCAGCTTACAGCTTGTTACGCACCTCTCCTCCCTGCCCACCCCAATAATAATTTCATTTACTTTAAAGTGTATTCTGTGTTTCAGTGAAGAGAAGCTTAAGGATCACAAGCAGTTCTGTGAAGATTATATTAACTGGAGGGTCTCAGTCTACATACCCAGACTTAAAGCTACAACCATATTTAAAAACGGAAGTGTCTGAAAATCATTTCCTCCCCCTTTATCTGCCAAACCCTGAATTCAAAGTTCAGCAAAGGGAGTGGTGATTTTAGATGGTTGAAATGCTGGCAACTCTTACAGGGGTGAACTTGAGACTTGGCAGGTATATAAAGGTGAAGGGATGAAATCTGAAGCTTTTTCTGTGTTCCAGAGAAAGATGATAGATCTGAAAAAGAAAATAAAGCATACATATATCCAAAAATAACCTAGTAGAGTAGGAATTCTGGAACTTTGAATGGGATTCTTATTACACAGTATGACCACAAATATTAATGTCATACCAGCCAATTTGGACATCTATGTTTATCTAGAAGTCTTTACAATCCTATAATGTTGTTCTTTCCTCCATGAAGATTTTTCATTTTCTTGCTTTATTAATGAGACTCTATGTGTTCTTTCAGCCTTCCCTCTAACCCTCAAATTTGGGCTTCATTTATATTTCAGTCACTTCAAGGCACTCTGTAAAAATTCTGATGTACATAAAAGAAATGTCTTAGAGGTGCCTAAGATATCTTCTTCACATATTTTATTACCAATTTCTCTTATGTGTTTTTCCTTCAATTATTTTAGTGAAGTTCCCTCCTAACATAGTGAATATCCATGTGAAACATCCCCCTGAAGCCTCAGTTCAGATCCATCAAGTGTCAAGGATTGACAGCCCATCAACAGGACAAAAAGCGAAAGTACCTCAGCCAGTACATCCACAGGTCTCTTACCAAGGTCTTCCGTATCAGAAGACCCAGAAAGGACATACAACTTACACAAATCAACAACCCATTCCTCATATGTTTCCTGTTTCAGTTAAAACTCAGCTTGGGCGCTGCTTTCAGGAGACTGTTGGGACACAGGTAAGAAACATTTGCTAAGGCTTGTGAGACAGGTAGCTTTAAAACTCTATTATAAAGGAATGAAAAAAAAAAATCCAACATTTGGAGGGAAAGGACACACTTAACATTATTTTCTGTAAGAAAAGTTTGAGAATGTAACATTTTTATTAAGTAACATTTTTCTGAACCTCTTTCTCCTTCAAGCTAATGTTTTTATTTTCTGTGGATTTGGGTCCCTGACATTTTGGTTTCAGTTATTTTATCCATAGCTTTTTCTTTCTCTCATGGAAATTTCCTATTCAACATCTTCATATGTTTTACCATATTTTAGGCTAATGTTTTGAATCCTTTGAAATGGGACCTTTGAATGGGGCAGAAAAATCATGAAAGCCAACTGAGTGTTCACTAGAACATTAAAACCTTAGATCACTTAAAAATAGTATGTTCACATCATGTTTTTCATAGGACTATTTAAAATTGTGTATCTTCTTTCAATTCTGAAAGCATTTAAATAGCAACACGTTTTTATATTTGCATATATATTTGTGTACATATATATAGAGAGAGAGAGAGATGATAAGGATATGTGTCGCCCTGATTTTTCAGCCTTCTGTGTGTCTTACAGTTCATAGTTCTTAGGTTGTTCCTCACACACAGGTGTTAGAAATACAAGCAATGTTTTCATTAGTCAAGGTAGTTTACATTCTTGTGTTAGAGATATGGACAGCTGATAGACAATTGTCTTGACCAATGGGATGGGGAGAGGTGTCAACCTTCTCCCTCAATCCCCAGCCTTTGTAGAAATACTATAAAAGTGGAGTCAGATTTTGTAATAAACAGTTCACGCCTTCTCACCAGACAAAGTGTGTGTGTTTCTGTGTTGAACAACGACAGATATGTGAAAAGATTGTTAAGAAGCCAGTAAAATCCTGTTATTTATTGCTTATTACCTTTTCTGAAATTTGGCTTTTCAGATCAAACGTCTTTAAGGTGAATGCATGCCTCAGACTGAAATAATGCATTAGGTTTCAGGAGAAATCACTCATTTTGGGAGGTAATGTTAGAGAATAAATATGTTGTTTTTCAGGTTAAAAAATACTTTATGACTATCATTAAAGATGTGAATTTTATCACAAGAGTTGCTTTGTGTTTGTTCCTTCCAGTAATATGCACCCAAAGTTAGCCAATTTTCAAGCATCAAATACCGTATGTGTTTCCAGTATATTTCAAAAATGCTTGTTAGATGTTTGTTTGGAGGCAAAATTATCCAAAGATTTCAGCAGCACAAAGCATGCCTTCCCCTCTTAGGGACATCATCCATCGTTCCCATGATGTAGGACTGAAGCAAAATGCCCTTTACAAGTGTTCTTTCTGGCTGTTTCTTCCAGCTGTCAGTGAATTCTTTTAAATGCTCATAAGTTGTGTGCAAACCCTGCCTTCCCCTCCCGAAAAAACAGGGAAGGGAGACCTCACTCCCTTACTCACAGAGGGGCAAAGAGTTTGGAAAGGATCAGTAATGGGGAACAAAGAGGAGCAGAAGTTGGATGCAGCCAGAAGCAGGGTGAAGGTGACATAATTGTCAGATCCTAAGGTACTGAATCCCCCCCTGCCATGGGCACTAATGTTGAACTTGGAATCAAAGTTCCTTAATCTCAATCACCATCTCTAACAAGTTGACATGAGGATACTTAAAAGTAATTCATTCTGAAAAATGCAATGGAAGAAGTTAATTTAAATGTCATCACACACCAAAAATTATTTTAGAAGACCAGAGTTAAGTTTGTGCATATGGTTAAAGGCTAGACTTTGTCAAGTGATTGATTTGAGATCTACAGTGTTAACTTATGCTGATGAATTGTTTGTGCTTGTCTGATTCAAGCAGAGTAAAACCTTCATTTATTTTTCAGCAAGTGGTGAAGCACATGGTCAAATGAAAGTTCACAGATTTTCCATGAAAAAATGAAACAGGGCCTGTGTCAAGCAACCACTTCTCTCTATTTCCTAAAAATGAACAATCTAAGAAGCACGGCATCATAATGTGCAATCCTAAAAATCTGGAAATAAGTGTGATAATTAATAGTTGTTTATTATTTTTTGATATTTCTCTTAACTCATATATAAAGGAATACAAAATTAATTCCTTGGTCTTACACTTGGCAGTGGGGCGCTGATTTGTCTCCTATCTCGTTTTAGAGGGGGAGAAAAGGGAAAATAAGCTTGCGTTACCTTCATGTCTGACTTGGAATCTTACTAAATGCTTAGTCACCAATTTTTATAACTTTTTTTCAGTATTCCCCTGGAAAAGTGTGTCTCAAGAAAGGGTAGTGCCTCCTAGTTTAGAATAGTGCATGTTCTCAGTTTTTACAGATTTCATTGATCAGTGTCAATCTTGAACAGAAGAAGTATCAGATTTCAGGGCATTCTGTTACAATGATGGTTCAATTAGAATTGGAGTTGTAGAATGGCATTTTGTGGAGCATTCATTTAAGACCTTGCCATAAATATAGATCTAAGTGACTCACCTTTCAAATTTGAATCTGAAATGTTACTGTTTTTCCTGCAGCCAGTCAATGCTTATTATTTATTTTCATATTAAATACAACTTGAACTGGGAAAGACAGCTCTTTTTTTTTACTGCTTAAAAGATTTACTGTAAAAGAATTAGCTTTTCCATATCTTTCTTATTTACTTTGCCATATCTCTGGGTGCTCTCTATTTTTTCAGATGCAATACTGAAATGAGCTTTCCCTATTCATAGCAATGTGTTGCAAGTCCTTTCTGGGGTTGATGCTGGATAATTTTGATACCCACACTTAGTTCAGTAATCTTCAGTGTTTATACATTTTTTTGCAGGGTGGATTTGGCTTCAGAAATGTGTTAATAAATATCCTGGGATCCTGGGATGACTTTACTGTCTGTAGAGCAGATTAGTGGAAGGATTTGTGTGTGGCCCCTTGTAGAGTAGACAAGTTAACTAAGTTGATTAGGGCTTTGCTGAACTTACTTTTGGTCCACATGAAAAGCAAAGGATTGAAACTATATCAGAATCTCTTTTGTGATTTTGTGTGCATGTGTAACTTCCACCATTCTGTTTCTCTCCATCCCTTGTTCTCTCCCTTTTTTCCTTGAATTTCTGTTGCTTTTCAGTTACAGGTCCTTTGTTTCAGTGCTCTGAGGGTTTTTTTCATAATCTTCTGTGGAATATTTTTCATCTCCCAGCACATTCTTCCTTGCCCCACCTTATTTAAATGCCCTTAAAGTATCTCATTCAAAAACAGTAGGATACTCAGTTTCCAAGACAGTCAGAGTGTGTTTTCTGCAGGGACTTTGGAAGCAAGTGCTTGCTGTTAAAGTTAGCAACTGGAGCCGCCTTGAACTGAAGTTCTGAGGACATTATGGCACAGATAGTTGAAAAATCTGGTCGTATCATCAAGTCTGCAATCACTTTTCATTAATGACATAGGAATTTTTTCAGACCTTCTCTTCCCGTGTCTGTCAGTAGTATCATAAGTGACTGTCACCAAAGACAGCAAACATGAGAACAAGCTACTAAGAAGTGAATGAAAAGATATCAGTCTACCAGCTCAGAAGGATGGGGAGAGTGAGAGGGGCAAGAGGAATGAAATTTCCTAGTTTATAAGAATAGATAAATAAAGACATAATTTTTTGGAAATTCATGTACACATGTATGTATGTGTTGTTTAATTGTGATTGTTTTCTGAAGTGTCCTCAGCACTGTGAAGTAAAGTGGAAAAGTAACTACAAAAGTAGCATTACTAGTTGAATTTTTAAAAGGTATTATAGGAAGCAAATAGTGTTTTGGATGGTTCTGTTCTGTTCTCAAGTCAATTCACTTTTCCTGGTTGCCTCTCTTTTCTGAGTGAAACACTCCACAGTTATTTCTCCTCTGGGAGATGTTAATGGTGATTGCTCCAGTACAGCTTATCATGTTACATGATAGCTCACAATGATACGTCCCACACAAAAGTTGTGGTTCATCAGACTCTTTCCTAGTACCACAAAGATTTTTGCAGGGTATGTCATAAGCCATGCTAAGCTGCAGGCCAGAAACTTGCTGTTGACATAAAGATATAGGAAACAAACCTTTGCCTAAACTTGCCCATTGTTATACAGAAAATGATGTAGAGGAAATAGAGACTTGAAGTAAGGAAACAGACATGATGGAAGCAGTAGGTCAAAAATTCCAATTAAGATGGAGAGCAGTAAATTTCTGGACAGCACGCTATAATGGTACCTTCAAAAGGCATAGTGTCCTGTAAAATACTTTACAGCCATGTAGTCCCTGAAATTCAGGGAGTTGGTCATCTTAGACTACTGATTCACTTAGTCTGATTTTGTTTCTCTTTTTAAATTTCCCCTCTTCAGATGATTTTAAATTTAATTCTAATAAAAATGCCATTATTATGACACAGAATATCCTATTATTTTCCAAAATACTTCTATGGTGGTGTACCTAGTAAAGATTGTGTTGGTATTCTTAAATCCTGTTGATTTTGCTTTTAATTACTTTGCATTTAAATCAAGAAAATAATGCACTTGCCTACTGTCTATGAAAATCCATATGAAGATATTTGAGCACTACTTTTTTCACACCTGAAGATCACTTTTACTAAGTATGCATGTTTTCCCATGGTTACTGCGTTGCAGTATTATTGCTTAAGAAATGGGTTTTTTTTCCTCAAGATTGTTTGGGTCTCTTCTTTGCTTCAATGTAAAAAATGAGGTATTTTTTGCAAAACAGCAAGGTATTGCAAAAAAAATGTCTAAATCAGGCTCTTTCTGTCTAGATTCACAAGTAACGCTTCAGCAGATATTTTTGGGTATTAGGTTTATGAAGGAGACTTCTAGTGATCTCAGTATCTGTAGTTTAAGAAGAAATAAAAACCCATTGTTATTCTACAGAGAGACAGATACTGAAGTTGCTTACCTTGATGAAAGGAGCACATGGCGAAATGTCTAGAAGAGAAGCTGGCTATGAAGTCATGTGAGCTTATACTTGTTCATTCCTCCTCGTGTAACTGCTGAGAGGAGCTGGACTGCTCTCTGAAATTATCACTTTGAAAATTTTAGAAACACTGTCTTCTGATTCCACCCAC
>WBMY01008420.1:50361-118893 GCA_013397315.1 Donacobius atricapilla
TTTTTGTTGTGGTTTTTTGAATTCAAGTCAGTTCTGGATTGCTGTGTTGGGATATATGTTCCATTCTTCACTTGTCAGTGATTTGCTGCATGATGCTTTGTGTTTCCCTTGCCAAGTGCTTTAACAGGTGTTGCAGAAAAGGTCCATACTTGTTATAGCTCTGTTCAAAAGGATGCCTTAATTAGAGTTCCTTTGGTATTGTGAAGTGAAATTTGGTGGATTATAGGGAGACTTCAGAAAATCACATTAAAGAAAATTACAGTATGACATCTATTGCAGACAAAAGAAGCATATTTTGATAGATGAATGGTTTTAATTAATTGGTTTTAATTATTTAAATGGTTTAATAAATAATGTTAATGATGAACACTAGGGCAAGACTTTCAATAATTACAAGGATTGTCCATTTTTCAGTGCAATCAAAACTCTCAGATATGCATCCAGTTGTGTTTAAAATGCTGCTTAGTATGTCTGATCAACAGATACTAGTTAACCGACATCTTAAGTGGGATAAATTTCTATGGACACAGTTTATTTAATACTTTGTTTCAGCAATGTCTTTTACAGGAAACATTTGTTTTGGTTTGAGCAACACATTTCTGTCTGCTGTCAGACTTAATAGAGTACAAAATAAAGGCAAGCAATAGGTGGCAGCTGGAAAAGGTCACAAATTATCAACATTGTATCATGGTCAAGATTCTAACTGCAAATCATAAAGCATTTACTTCATTCACACATGGGCTTACACTGACTGATTGGGTACTTAACTTTGAGAATATATATACAGTTTTTAAAAACCGGGTTTAGATAATTGATGAGCTTTTCATGATGGGAAATATTAAACCAGTGCATCAAAGTTTTTGTGTTAGTAATCAGAGCAGCAAAATATGTTGATAGCCCTTAATGCCTAACCTAACATATTGATACTACTGTCTGCAATATGATCATAGTGTATGTACTGTGGAGGCGATGACAGGAGTAATATACATGTTGAAGTTACTCATTCAACTGGATAAGCATCCCTGTCAAACTTCAGATTAGAGAAAACATTTCCTGTGGAGGTAAATTTCAAGTATTTTCTTTTTTTGACAGCTGTATGAAATGAACTTTAGTATTTATCTTCTTTAAGCGGGAGAAGCAATACGATTTTGTGCTTCATACTGGTACTTTTTCTCTTAGAGCGCTTTTAAAACCTATTTTCTTTAGAATAGTCTTTAAAATGCCATCTCGTAATGTCTGGAATTCCTTAAAGCTCATGGTTTGGCTTCTGAAGTTCTTAAACAAATAGACTGTCAGAAATTAGTGTGGATTCATTTCCAGCATTAATGCTTCATTTGCAGTAGTTTCTTTGCAAGATCAATACTCTGAAATATCAGAAGAATAAAGATGTATCAGATACCAAAAACACCAAACACTGTTTTAATTACTCAAATAGAAGAAAGCTGGATAATTTTTACTTGCTTATGAAGAACGTTCTGCTTAAGCCAAAACAAATTCTTTACCAGTTCTTCTGGAAAGTCTGGAAGTATTTAAGCTTCACTCCTTTGCTTATGAGACAATGCCTGTTAGTAAGCCAGTGCTGCATGGTATAACACTCTTTATTTGTAACAACCTGTCATTCAGCTGGTCAGTAAGCTAATTTAGTATGTCTGTTAATTGTTTCAGTAATACAGTTTATTAAGTTTGAGGTTTCTTGCTCTGTTTGTCGTGCCTATAGGAAAAAAAAAAGCAACAATCCAAGGTCTGTGCCTGTTGAATAGTTTGCAGAAAGTTAAACAGTGTATCCATTCACTTCTGCTATTGTGGTATGTGAAATGCAGTCTTTTGAGCTGAGTCCCAGAGTCATTAGCTTTTAGCTCAGGCAAAGCACCTATCAATTTCAATCACAGTTAATCATGTGACACTCCTTTATTTATGCCTGTGTTGTGGTTTTAACTAACAGCTTGTGACAGGGATTTGTAGATGGGTCACGCAGGAGTGGGAGTCCCAGGAAACCTTGTGGTTCCTTGGCCAGAATCCTCTGTGGTTGCCCTGAGAGTAATTGCCAGACTGGGGTCCCTACTGCAATTTACAGGGAGCTGAATAAATTTCCTCTACTGCCTTAGCAGATGAATTTCAAGGATATAATCCTTCCTTTTCCCTGGCATTGGAAAATAGATGAAGCGCTGGTGGCAATACACAGCTTAGCACTCTAGGACTGTGGAGATGGGGCAGAGGCTGAAGACTGGACAGAGTAACAAAGAGGTGATGTGGCTTGGGGTGGCTTTTGTGCACCAGCACAGGGTCAGCCAGAATTTCAGTCTTCCAGTGGGAATATTCAGTACTTCCTTCAGTTATATAAAATATTGGCATAGGAGCCCAGGCACGCATGAGGAAAAATATGTGGATTTGAAACAATACTTTCAGTGTTTCTGACTGCTTTACCCAGGAAGAACTTTGTTTTATAGCAGTACCATGTGTGCATCATACTGCTGCTACTGCTGAGCCTTTCAGCACAGTTGAGCTCTTTTATACCAAACCTTCATGACTTCTTTTCCTTTTGAACCAGTTAGACATTTCCAAATCATAAGCTTATGACAGAGATATCATTCATGAAAATCTGTACTCTTTTCCAGAAGCCCTCAGGAATACAGACTAGATTAGTTTAAAATATGTGTAGATGATAGGTAGAAAAGGGTAAATCTAAGCTTAAAGAATGGCAATATCCTCATGCATAGTAAGCATGCCTGTGTTTAGCTTTCTTGCTTATTTTAGGTTCATAAGTATGTGTTGGAGTTGTGTTAAATGGTGAAACAAACTAAAAAATAGTTCTGAATTCCTCCAAGTGACTTTTCCAGTCACTTGTGAGTCAGAGACTGAAAAAGACTGTCTGAAGAACTAACGAGTTCTTCTTGGTAGTAGGAAGCGGATTAGGACTTTTGAAGTGGAAAGGAATTACCTATGAAAGTTTTTGAGGCCTGTAGAAATAGAGCTTAAGTTCATATATGCTTAAAGTTGATGAAAGGAGGGAGCAACTTAAGAAAACGTAGCTGGCTAGGGAACTGTTTGTGCAGTGCTGTGAGTGTTTAAAGTATCTGAAGCACTACTAGATGTACCAGAGAAATCGGGGTTTAGTAGCCACAGAAGAACTGTTTCTGCTTAGATTAGGACTTTGCAGAGCACTCTTGTTTTGTGATTGATAACTCCAAAACTACACAGATCTTAAGGCAATTGGAGCCCGGCGTGGGAGTTGCTTTTCCTTGTTGCCCAGTTTCTACAATGATCTGGATGTTAACCAAATTATCATTGATTCTTCAAGCTTTGATTCACCGTAGAGGCAGTGGGAGCAGCAGCTTTAATCATTGCCAGTTTTTACTGACAGGACTGCAAGCCACAGTTGCCAGATGACTCAGACTTTGGCATCCTTATTTTTGCTCATGATTTTTATATGGAAATTTGAAGAAGTTATGACCACAAAGATCATGATTTTCATTAGAGTGCAAATGTTGTAGCACCACACCTAAACTATAAGCAGGCTTTAGTCCATCTTCCTCCTTCTCCCCTCCTTTCTTTTTTCCTTTTTTTTTAGCTTGTTACTATTAAGTGACACCTTGTATATTTTGGGGAAAAGGGGAAAAAAAAGGAGGGGGGGCAGTTCATGATGGCATGTTGCCTCTCATGTTAGTGAAATCTTGCCTTGACACATGTGAGCTCCTGGGATGTGTCCTTGAGATTTTGACCTTGAGGAGAAACTCTGGGTGTTAGGTAATGTGCCTCACTGCCCAAATGGTCCATTTCTGAGATCATAAGGGGAGATACAACATGAGCCTTGATTCCTCCTATTTCTTTTCACAGAGTGGAGAGTTGTAAAACTGAGGCGCAGTGTGGGGAAAAGAGCTGAGTGCCAAATGCTTTGGTTGACTCTTGATAATAGCCATGGTGTACAACTTCAGCAAGTGGCTTCTCTTGTCTTTGAAGAAGCTCTAGGAAAGGGGTTGAGCATCTGTAACTATAAAGCAAAACTTGGTAGCTATGGTTATAAAGTAAAATGGTGCTTCCTGGAGCATGCCTGCCTGGGATACAGATTGAGAAAACCAGCATTGTGTAAAGATGTAATGTGAATTCTCTAAGGTTTTAGGGTAACCACATAGAGGAGGCATTATGAGTACTCTCCAGTTGAAAGATTTTTTGAGCTTCTGGGACATGTAGCACAATCTGTGTACCCTCTGCCCCTCTATCTAGGGACAGTTGGAAAAGCTTATTTCAGTTTTGAAAACAGCAGAGCTGCTACAGCAGACGAAGTTGTGTAGAATTCCCCATTTATGCATCTTGGTATTTCTGAAGTACTGGGCTGGGAGTTGCTTATGGAAGCAGAACTCAGTGGACTCTGACTGATCAGGAATGGTCAGCCTTGTATTAATCCTACCAGTGCCTAAGCCAGAGGAGTGCAAGACAGCTGAAAGGTACACATTCACCTAGGGTAAACCTGGTGAATTCACCTAGGGCCTGTGTCTCAAAGGTATGACTTGCTGAGACACTCCACTGTGTTTTAACATAGCAAAATACCATCCAGACAAGGACTATTTCTCATCCCTTGCAACACAGGAAAGTTTGTCACCAGACCCACTGCAGAAAATAGACTCCTGAAGTTGTACAATAACTGAGCAGTCTCTTTGAACCTGCTTGGCCACACTGTTCTTTTTGCTGTTCATGTGTCATGCCAAACTGAGGCTCAAAGCACAGGTGGTGCTAACCTGTATTTGAGTAGTGGGCAGATGCACACCATAGCCATGCCAAGTTGTCCTAGGTGCTAAAAACTTGGACATGTGTGGCTGGCTGTCAGTGAGATGCAGGACACTTCAGACTTCTCACACATCCCTTGACACAGATCTAAGCTTCATGTGCTGCAAGTGCTGAGCTGCAGTCTGATGTTTAAATAGTGAACTGGTGCCACTTCGAATTTGTTAAGATACTTCAGGATGTGTCTGGAGTATCTATGAAAAAGGGCAGAGAAAATGGCTGGGATGATGCCTTGCTGGCTCTCCCCATGCTGAGGGTACCCTCTGATGAGTCAGAACCCTTGTAGAGTAGCTTGCTACCCTGTTAGTAGTCACACTGTAAAGCTACACAGGGTAACTCTGCTTTACAAATATCGTTGTCTCGTGTGTGACAGTATGATTAAGAGGGCATTGGAAAAATTTTGGGAAAGCTGGAGGAAGCTGTCAGTGTGTGTGCATTCAGGATGCATCTGCACTGTGGAGTGACTGTGCTACCAGCTAAGTGAGAGCAACCACAAGGCCACAGCCTGTGGCATAGGATGAGCCAGCTATCTTGAGCTCAAAACTATGTGGCAGTGAACATTTGGGTCAGAAGTTTACACACTGTCTGAAAGCAGAGTTATATTAGGGGAAGTCTATTCATGCCATACTGAGGATTCACACTTCAGCACATATGAATTGTTTGCTGCAGTGCCTATTTATATCACATTTGCTTTGAAAGTATTGCTAAATGCAGCTGTTGTGGACCTCTCCTGTGCTTCGTGTGTTCTGTTGTATATCTCATTAGCAGGTGTAGATGTTTGGTGGGTCTTTTTAATGTCTGAAGCTGAAATACATTTAAGCTTTCTTTACCGTGCAAAATAGAAGAAAATTGCAAAAGTCAAGAACATAACTAGTATGTTGTAAGCTTCCAAATATTAATATTCTTCTTATTATAAAGCATAATAAGTGTGTTATTGATCGGTGGGGAAATAAAAATTGACCTCAGAGATAAGGTATTTGACATAATTCATACAGCTTTTGAAAAGTGCACAAGCATGTTTTTATGATGAAAACTATAGCTGCCAATGGTGAGTTACTACCGTAGAAATAGGCTCACTCATTCCTGTGGCATACTGTTTTCTTCTCTTTTTTTTCTCCTTTTCAAGTCGACATGGGGCAAGATAATAATGTCACTTAATTTACTCATGCCTGTGTAGAAAGCCTCTGGAATGTGTGAGGACCCTTTAAGTTCAGTTAAGAGCTCCGTTCAATCTTCAGTGTCTCAGCAAGAGGTTGACCGAAAATGACTGAAAAAAACCATTGTACTGGAAGTGAGTGTTGCACAGTATCACTAACCAGAGTATTCTTTACCTGACTATTTCAGTGTGGCAAAGCACTTCCTGGCCTTTCCAAGCAAGAAGACTGCTGTGGAACCGTGGGTACTTCCTGGGGTTTTAACAAATGCCAGAAATGTCCCAAGAAGCCGTGTAAGTGCTATTTTATTGTTATTCTTGTGTTTTTTTCCCCTCAAGGAGTATTTTCCCTCTTTACAGAGGGAGAAAAAAACAAAGGAACCCAGTAGAAAAAATGTGCTATGATTTGATTAGGGACAGGTTGTAGAAACTGGAATTCCCCAGCATGCCAGAAGAGTTACAGTATGCAGGCACTTGGTGCAGCCAGCAAAGTTGACGTCGTTGAGTTTTTTTCCCCTGCTTCTTCCTCCTTTGAGTCAGTGATGGACTGTTGCATTTACTCAGTGCAGGAAGAGTAATCACATTGAATCATCTCGCCTTTTCCAGCTGGACTTCTTTTTTTTTTTAAGTTTGCAGAGAAATCTTAAATTATAGAGGCGCCAGTTTCTGCTTGGAGAGAATGTAGTGACCTCTTGGGACTGCAGATGAAGTTTCAAGTTTGGAGCCAAGCTCTTCCAGGCTCTAAATTGTTGGTTGCTTTTTTTTCCTCTGCTTTTGAAATATCTCCCCCAACAATTACACCATGACAAAGACTTTCTTCAGCATTTTATTATGATTTGACATCATGTTAGAATGAGAAAAGAATTTTGAATTATTTGCATGATAGGTGAGGATAATCTCTTGAACTTTTTGTAAATTACATTATTGTTGCATGGGAATAGTAATACTTCTGTGTCATGTCATATTTTCAGCATTAAATGAAAGATGGTAAAAGATAATGTGATCTCTGTTTTGCTGATGGAGTGGACCTGCATTTACTGGGCCAAAAATAGGTCATTAAATTGCAGTCATTCTTACCTAGTTCTTCTAGGACCCTGTTATTCAGATAGCAATGCTGGAAATATGTTCAGTGTTTGATTTTTTTAGAAGCATGTGTTTCTCTCTAAGTCTTAATGTGGATGTAAATATAATTCCAGCAGAAAATCTGCTCTTACTCCTAAATGTGACTCCTCCTTCCATAGGAGACTCTGATATAAATTTATGGTGACTCAGTCTGGTTTGCTAGTTTCTGAAACATTTTGTGCGTTGGAGTATGTCTATCTTCAGATGTGCTTTAGAAGGAGAGCCTCCTTGGGTGTGTGAAGGTCACGGTTAATAAGACTCAGGTATCTATTTTGTTTCTGTAGCATATAAATACAGTTTCTGAAAGGAGCATGCATGCCAACTGTATCAAATTTAACAAAGACAAATGCCAGATTCTGCAAGTTGGCCCTGGGCAATCCTGGATGTACACACAGACTGCAGAGTGAGAGGTTGGAGAGCAGTGCCAGTCGGAAAGTTGAACATGAGCCAGCAGTGCCCTGGCAGCCAGGAGGGCCAGCCCTGTCCTGGGGAGCATCAGGCACAGCACGGCCAGCCGGGCAAGGGAGGGGATTGTCCTCCTCTGCTCTGCTCTGGGGCAGCCTCACCTCCAGTGCTGGAGGCAGTTTTGGCTACCACAATGTAAGAAGGGCATAAAGCTCTCAGAGAGTGTCCAGAGCATGGCAACAAGGATGATGAAGGGCCTTGAGGAGAAGCTCTATGAGGAGCAGCTGAGATCACTTGGTCTGTTCAGTCTGAAGAAGACTGAGGGGAGACATCATTGCAGTTACACCTTCCTCATGAGGGGAAGAGGAGGGGCAGGCACTGATCTCTTCTCTCTGATGACAGTGACAGGACCTGAGGGAATGGCCTGAAGTTTTATCAGAGAGGTTGGAAATTCAGTCAGGGTTCCTCACCCAGAGGGTGGTTGGGCACTGGAACAGGCTCCCCAGGGAAGTGGTCACAGCACCAGCCTGACAGAGTTCAAGAAGCATTCAGACAATGCAACTGAACTACAACTGAAATCTAGCTCATCAGTATCATATTGACTTGTGAAATGTTGCTTATTTGGATGTAGGTGTGCTATGTGAAAAATCACAGAAGCCTGAAATGTGTTTCAACCAAAATTGGTTGGAACTACTAATACAAATTTTTGGTGCCTGGTTTGAAGGGAAGCACACCTGTTAGTTCTTCATAGTTCAGGTAAAATACTGGTTGTCTCAGCCTGGAATCCACAGTAAATGTGTGGATCAGGCAGCTGCTTACTGGCACAGTGCTCCAGCAGTGTTAAAAGCAAGCAAACAGGGAAACTGTGACAAACTTCTGATCCATTGATACCTCCGAAGTGGGTACAGAGAAGTGCTTGAACTCAACCTAAAAACCTCTCCTAGAGGGAAGTCCGCCACTCTTTTTTCAAAACACTGAATAAGAATAATTTGTTTAAATGCTAATGAGATGAGCAATGTCCTTTCATTATAGAAATGTTTTATGATGAGCATGCTTGCTCAAGATGGAACACTTCAGAGTTTCTTTATCTGCCAGAATAATTTCTAATCTACATTTTATACCTATGAGGAGATGCCCTAACCCATAAAATGTAGAAACAATTCTTGGAACAGATCTAGGAACCCAGTCTCTTTCCCAGAGTCCTTAATTACTTACACTGTGAGTCATGCACACTCCTGCTTTCTGGCTCAATTTGGAATTGTTTTTTGGAATGTAACTGTGTGATTTCAGGAAGAGAGAGAATGGTGCCACTTGGAATAATCCTCTCCTGATTAAAGCATTCCTGGAAAGTAAGGATTTGTGTCTCGTAGACATTTGTCATCTTTCTAAGTGGGAGTTCTCACTGTATGTTAGTGTTTTAGGAAGGGAGGAGGAGAAGGGTGCACTGTTTTATGCAGATTAAAATACAGTGTCATTGTATCAAGAGTGTGATTTGGTAGGTGTATGCTTCAGGAATATTCATGGAATCTGTCAAGGAGGTTTGGTAGCAGTATATGTATTTTCTCTAAGCTACATTTGATTTATGAATGATTCTAAGAATAATGCTATTTAATCATATCATGTCTTATGGCAATTCTGCGTGGATGTAAATGGTGAAGTTTTAGATTTTCAAGAACTGAAAGTGATACTTTTAGTGTGTTGCAGGTGTTTAAGTGATTTTACAGCATCTTAAAATATTATAGATGTTCCATTTGAACTTAGGCACAAAACTTGAAACCTTAAAATCTGTTCTGTATCTAGGTCAAAGTATCTTTTGGGCATAGGTGTCAAACTAAGCCTCATGCCAGTATCAAAGTGTTGCGGTTCTGTAAACAATTTCCAAAGATAAATATAAATTTGTTAGAAGATTTAATAGAAGTCTGGAGTGGATGCTGAAGGATTTATATTCATCACATATTTTTATTTTTACAACGCTGAGAATGCTTCAGTGGTAAAAAGAATATGTGTATATTTTTATATACATGAATTTATATGATATTGGATGAAAAAAATTGGGAGTCAGTAAATAATTAGTAAGTTGTCAGTTAAGTGATATCTATGCTTGTGTCTCAGCAGGTTAAGTTAATCCCATATTCTTCCCATATAATTATGATTATATGGGTTCTGATATTTCACTAAATTGGTATTACTCTTTCTATTGTAGATGTTTTGGAAGCAAACAAATATCCTTTTGCTTTTATGGTTTTGTGCCTCATAAACTTCATTTAAAGTGGACACGTTTTGATTATAACGAGTAATCAGGTTGTGATCTTCTGCATAACTCACTTCAGCAAAGTGTTTAAGCATATACATTAGTGTCACTTCAGCAGGCACTTTTCTCTTCAATCAACTACTTTAGGACATGCGTAAGTTTGCATATGTCTTGTTCCCATGGTTTTACAGAGGGCTCTATCATATTTGTAAAGACTTGAGTGTTTTGGGTAACAGCCACTGCTCAGTCAGGGCTTCTGTCCTGTTGCAAATTTAAGTGCCTTGGCCAGAGACAGCTGCCATGTCTGTAAGTTTATGGGTTGTTCAGTATTACTGAAAACCAAAAGAAGTTTTGGAACAGATCTCCTTTTTTAAGGGCTTCTAACAGAAGACAACCTTTAAGAAGAAGGGTCTTTCTGTGTTACATGGGGGATGTTGCGATTGGTCAGGCTTCTTGGTAACAGTAATTACAAACAGGTTGTTTAGGTGAGTAAAGGGTAAGTCATGTCGGATTCCATCCAGCTCCCACATGGTTCACTAGCCATCACTGAACAAGCTTCTTCTCTACTGTGACTTGCTTACATTTCTACTCTATGTTGAAAGGAGGAAAACAGCGACTAGTAAGCTGCCAGTTTCCTGTTTGTTGTGGGAGTAGGAGGATGAGGAAGGAGGGAGAGGCTAACATCTCTGACCTCAGTCCACCACTGCACTCTCTAGAGCAGCTGAGTCACCCTGGGAGGGAAAATGTATTGCAGCACCGGAAAAGACCTGGCATAGGTTATGGGCTGGTCTCCATCTACAACTGTAAGCTATTTTCATTCAGCAGGCTGCTCTGCAGTGTACCACTCCTGCCCACAGAAGGTTACAGAGACTCTCCTGGTTATAGTGTGAATTAAATCAGGCCTGTTACAGCAAACACAGATCAGTGGGGACATAATGAGTGCAATTATAAACTTGAATCTGCCAACATGAGTACTAGGACATTGACATTGACGCTTTTAGGGACCAGAAGTAGACTAATGCGTTGTGGTTTTGGAAGTCTCCTTAAATATTAAATGGTTTTAATACTATCATTAGGAGAAGAGTGAAAAATCTGCCTGGGAAACTAAATGTGTAGCTACCACTTTTGTAGAGAGACAGAATTTTCAAGTTGTAGTTGGTGTTAAAATGATTGTAGTCAGTGTAAAGATGGAAAAGTATGTGTTCAGAACTGTAAATAACATTGCTTTATTTTTACTATGTGTGTTTAACCATTTTTCACTTTATGCAGTATCTAAGGAGAATCTCAATGTTTTGTTTAAGCAATTATTTTAAATAATTCACTGAAATTTGAAAAAAACCTGTCTCACTCCAAAGCCTCCTACTCAACATCATTACTTAAATTTTTCCAAATAATAGACACGGCTTTAAAACTAGTTAAAACAATTACGCTCTTGTTTTTTTTATTTTCGTCATTACCAGGTGCCAGTTTTAAAGTAAGTTGCAGGGGTAAATGTGCAATTCAGGCATTATGTGAAGGGAAGCCAATCAACAGCATTATGTTATTCAGTTGTTCTGCCTTATTTGACAGTTTATATGCAGTAAAGATGGAAACAAATGAATCTGGTAGATTTTGTGGGGATTTTGTCTGTTGAACATTTGGGACACTTTGGAAATGAAACAAAAAATCTGACAAAATGTAAGCTATCTCTGTTCTAACATTCAAATTATGAAAAACTCTCTTGACTCTTATTAAAAGCATTTATGTGATCATAGTGCCAAAAGTTTAGTCCTATATGCTTAACAAAATATTGGGCTTTGCCAAGAAGTTAGCTTTTAGTGCATAACCATACAAAGAAGTTACTGCTTTCATATATAATATTTAAGAATCAATAAACAGTTTTCTGTAGTCTGAAAAGGAACCTTAAGTGGAGGAAGGAAACAATAAATAGAAATAAAAAGCTGGTTAACTGAAAACTTTCTTTTGGCAAAATTGAATTCGGTATTCATTTTGCAATGTTGCTATATCTGTGACTGTTCACACTGATTAGCCAGTAAGTGAAGTGAAGTTTAGTATTCTAAAATTCAACAGCTCTGTTAGGTAAATCCTAGATGTTTCCATAATAAATCTTCAACTTTATCTTTTCCAAATGTGATATTTGTATCTGGTTTGCAAAAGTAATCGTTTCAATATTTCAGAACAAATAGGGTGATAGATATCCTGATTTCAAAGATTTGTTTTGTTTTTTAACACAAGTTTGACTGGATAACTGATGACTTAAGTGGTACACATGTTGAAAAAGATGGAATTAAGGTTACATGTACAATCTTTAATTTTGTGTTTTTGCTTAACCATTTATCACAAAACCTTATAATTTTTTAAATATAATTATGTAACCATTTCGCTTTCAGGCTCTGCAAGCATATAAATTATCAGTATTTAACTGATGTAATTTCTTTTTTTCAGCTTACCATGGATATGGTCCTATGGTGGAATGCCCACAAGGCTACAAGAGAATCAATGCTACATTTTGTCAAGGTATGATATGGGTTTTGTTTATTTTTAGTACTGGCTTTCTGTGACAGCTTCTTTGATATTGATGATTTAGATGAATGGTTCTAGTGCATTGATTTATATTTGGGAAAAAATGTTGAATATACTTTTGACTCTTTCCAAATACTGATGGCTCAGTAAGAGTGAGTTTTTTCCTCCAGGGAAAAATAACTTCTGAAACTTTATGTGTACCCTCATTTTCTTTGATGATGTATAAAGATGACTTCAAAAGCATTCTTTTACTTTGTTTTTCTGTAGAAATACATTGTTTTGTCAGGGTTTTTTTGCTAAACAGGGAATCTGTGGACATATTCAGTTAAGTCAGATGAAACCAGCAATACGGAACAATTTTTGTAATCATGATGATGTAGAGTAATCAGAGGATAATCCCTGTGGACTCAAGAGGCTAGGCACAGCAGTACTGAGAAAAGCCATTTAGCATCCCTAGGAAGTGGAGATGAAAAGAATGAGTACCTGGCTGCCATGTAAAGTGACCCACCTACTTCCACAATGTGCATAGTGCAGATGAGGATGTATGGAGTTAGCCACAGCCTAGTTGTGTTAATCTGAGATTATTGCCTGATGGTAAAAATAGAAGTTAACAAAATGTACAGGGCTGTGGGGTCTGCATGATCATGCAGCTACAAAGCAAGGCTTGGGACATTTGGATTCTCCTGGTCTATGTTATCTCTATCTGACAAAGCTGAAGAGATGACCACAGACAAATGCTCATTCTTTCTGTGTATCTTGGAACACTGCACAGAAGTGCCAGATGAGGATGTAGGAAAAAGCTTAATTGCTTGTCTGACTTATTTTGCACAGCACAAATAAACAAGAAAAAGGAGGTCTGAGATGATGTAAGCAATCGTGCAGTAGCATTCTGGAGAGAGATTTGGGAAGGAAGGGAAAAAATGAGTTCAAGTGAAGCTGATACTGCAGTGACCAGGTTTCTTGATCAGTATTGATTCTGCAAGGGGTAAAGAAGTCCCAACAAATAGTGGTGCTAGTGGAGAGCTGGATAAAATGAAAGAATAGTTGATGTTAAAGGATATTTGTAGGCATTTTGGACATAAATTTAATCTTATTTAACTGAAAATTTTCACTTTGCATCTTAAGGAGGGAGTGTACAATAGCCAGTTGCACAAAGAAATTTTTGCCCACCAAAATAATATAGTTTATAGACCACTAAACACAAACATCATGCTGTTTTACTGCTGAGGGAGATGTGAGCTGCTCTCTACAGCTACCTGAGCCTATCTGCTTCTCTGCAGATGCAGGGTAGGGGCACTTGGAGGACTGGATGGGTCAAAAAACTAAAAACGTGGAGGAGAGCTGCCAATTGCATCTCAAGAGCTTGTTCCCTGCTCTGCAGTGAAAGACTGGAAAGTCCTCCTAATAAGTAAAAAGGGATGGGGAGATGTTGATGGCAATTTGCTAATGAGGACTGCAAAGTGAAATGGTGAAGGAGGTGACTGTCAGACATAAATGAGCAGCCTTTTTACGCCTCTAATTAAACATGCAGGTGGTGTATGTATTTCAGCAAGATGGTTCCAGCTATTTTGAAAGAGATTGTCTTGTTCCATGTATCTATCAGTCATGAGGTTTTTCAGAGTCTGTAAAAGAGAGGTTTTCAAACTTTGAGCCTGGAAAGTGCCTAGAAGATGCCACGATGGATTAGTGCCTTTGTGCAACCCTCTGAGCATGATCCAGGAGAGGCAGGAGCTTTTGATATCTTCAGTAGTTGTGCATACCCCAGAGAAGGCACAATGTTTTCAGACAACAGCAACCCAGCAGGCATTTAAAGGCAAGTAGGGCATTCCGTTTGGTTCAGAAGGTTGAACCTAGGTGTTGGCAAACTGTATTTAATGGAAGCTAAGATCCTTATTCAGGGGTTGTGGACAGTTAGAAATGGTCTGATGCTTGTGAAGGTTGCCAGAAATAGGCCAGGAAGTTGTTTCACTGAGCAGTGTCAGCCTGATAAAGAGAGAGAACATATGTCTCTTGGTAGGAGCATAAGAGGGAATGGAGTGCTGCCATGGCAGTGTACAGAAATAGATCTGTACCTGCTAAGCTAATAATTGGGTTTTGCACTGGATTCTGATATTTTTTCCCCTGACACATTTTTGTACTACATGACTAAAACTGCAAGAAATATGAGGCTTTAAAAAATTTGTTTTATACTGCTGTCACTATCCCAGAAGAGAGTGATCAGTAGACTCTAAATATAACTTGCAGTTGATACATGGAAATTCGTAATGTAGTGTTTAATCATAAAATGATGGTAGGATTATCTTACCAGGGAGTAGACTGTTGATAAATTTAGGATGGGGACAATCTCCTAACTTTCTGGAGAGGGATAAGGTGGGGCTGTTGAAGGCTCCCCTTATAGCTTTACTGAGGTTTGAATAGCTTCTGTGTATTCTGCTCACTAAGACACTCCAGTAAGGAGATACAAATGGGAGAAGCCCATGAAACAAAGTCACGATAGGAGAAGCCCATGAAACAAAGTCACGATAGAATTTAGTCCTATTGAAGTAATGAGGTTACCATTTTCTTTCAGAGGGTCAGGATTTTGACCTTGGTTTGAACGTTCTTCAGGAAAGCAAGCTTCATATGTGAAAGCTGCTGGCAGGGTGCATTTCAGCCCTGAAATGGTTATTAGCATGTGCTTCTCAGTGGGTCAGCCAGACGTGTCCTGTTTGTTTATCTGAAGCAGAAGTGCTTTTCTGTGAGAGAAGAAGACAGGACTGATGAAGGAAGAGCTGTCCATATCACTAACACGGACAGCTGTAGATCTCAAAAGAAAACTGTTTAAGCTGCTGGTGTGAGAGTATTCATATTTCTTTACTAATCCTTACAATTAAATTTGAAGGGAGTGGAACAGCATGTCCATATGTAAGTGTAAGTTTTAATTAGATTATTCTTTGCTGAAAGGGAATGCACACTGTGTCCAGGCTTAGAAAGGGCCAGGCTGAATAGTGATGGGGATATATTTCTGAATCCCTGCCTGCAGCTAAAAGAGATGGGGTTTTTTCACCTAGATGTTGTCCAACTTTCACTGCCTTTGAAAACTCAGGCCTAAAAGCTTAATTAACCTTTTGTTTTACTTTGGTTTTGCAGTCAAAAGTCTATACAGGCTTCATCAACTAAGGAGTATTAGTGTGATTAATAACCAGATCATTATTTTTTTTTCCTTTCAAGTGAGTGAACTAATGTAATCAAGCATTCTTCTCTCTAATGTGTAAGTAGGACCACAAAGAACCATCTGTGGGTATGTTAATTCAAACAGTTTAGTGTAATTACTATCAAGAAAGCTTCCCCCCGCCCCCCACACCTGCCACACGCNTTATCTTTTCAATGGAGTGATTTATTGCATGTACACACATGGATGCCCTAAGGCTCTCATTAGAGCCAAAATACAGCGTTATCAGTGTTGCAACTTGTCAGACTCCACATGCAATGCTAATTTCTGGTTCCCTGCTTAGAGTTATACTTACTGTTTCCTTAGTCTGCTAATGGTTTTCTTGGAAAACTGAAATAGAATGGAAAAAACAGCTGGTGAAAAGGTTGGATTCATTTTTCAGGAAACTAGCACGTTGCCAACAGAGCACTTTAGAAATCTTATCTTGAAGAACTGGAAAAATACCTGAACACTTGTTGTTTTGCAATGAAGTAAAAAGTGCATGGAAGTTCTTAAAAAGTCCCTGTATTCTTAAAATTAAATATTTATGAGCTTGCAGAAACTAGTACTTGTATGTTGATAGATCAAATTCTATAAGCACATGCTTGGGGGACTTGAAGCACTTTTCCCTTGGCTTCATCATGATTTAAGATAAATTTTGAAGGTATATTCTTCCCTCCTACATTTGTCCCTTAGAGATGGTAATAAATTTGTTTACTGTGTGTGTTGTATATTTATTTCACTACTTTTAAGTAATAAAAGAGCTTCATTAATAAGAAATGCTGTTACTTAGTAACTAAGTCAACAACCATCTTTCAAAGAAGTTCTTTTGTGATGATCATAGTGAGAAATAAATGTATCTCCAGAAACTGGGCTGGGTTGCTGTTTGGACACTGATTATGCGTTTGAGAAGTGTGGCTCTGCAAACTTGTGTTCCAGAAAATTCCACGCAAAAGCACAAAACGAGTTGGACTGATTTCTTCCGCTGCTATTCTGCTAGCTCACAGAAATCAGTGGGTCATTTCTTAGAATAAGCAACTGTTTTTTCTGTAATTTTAAAAAACCGTTGCAGTAGTTTATTTAGCACAAAGCCTTTTTTTGTTTCTTTTACCTCTCATTTTCACGAATCAATTATTATTGAAACAATCAACTATAATGGAGACAGTAAAATCTGGATATTGTAGTTTTCTTAGAGGATTTTAATAGTGGCTAATGTAGCTATAACAGAAACCGTTGGAATAGTATTTACTGTGGTGTTAATAGGTGATTGTAATTGATTTACATAAAGAGAATAAAAATTGATGTCTGCATATTGAGTCAGTTTGGAGATCCCTCAGTCAGATGGCACTTGCAGTGAAGCCTAGTATGTAACTTACCAGAATGCATCAAATTTTCACAATTGACATAAATTATATGTTCCAGTCCAAATTTACAGGATGATTCATTATGCATATTAAAGCACTTACAACATGAAAAGTTCTATCAAGGCAGATATTACTAAATAACATTTAATGACTGGCCACTAGGTCATTTTTAATTAAGAAGTTCCCTAAATACTTTGGCAACTTCTAATTAGTAAATAATTGATCTAGACATCTTTCTTTGCTCAAATGCAGCAGAGTGTTTTAAGTGTGTGTAGGTCTTATTGAAAGGCAGGTTGTTCTCTTTGCATCAGAAGGGGACAAATATTTTCCATTTGGTTTTATTACTTAGTCATTTAAACAAAGTCAGTCAGTTTTTGATAAATATAGAGACAGGATTTCAGAGCTAACTGTTGAAGTCCCCCTTCAGAAGTTTATCTTTCCACAGTGCTTAGGCCTATAATCAGCTATTGAGATTGCTTGTGTCCTTCAGCACCAGTCACTTGAGACAGAGGGGGTGAGATGGGCTGCAGTACTCTTCTAGCCACAAGTTTGTTTTGAATAGTTCAGTGAAGTTACCAGGGCTGTGGTGGTCTGACTAGAAATCCCTGCTTCTAGAAGTTTGTATTCTTGCTCCAAACTTTGTAAGAACCTACTGGCTATCATGATTGTCTTAGCTGAAAGCAGTTGCATCTGTATTTTTTTGTGCCTTGTTATGTGTTGTATTAAAAATTGTGAAATTATATGTTGTTTTCTTCTAGTGCATGTAATGTGACTTGGAAAATCAGATTTGTTCATTGGTTTTTGAGTCATATTAATTCATATAATCAAAAATCACCTACCAAATTTGTAATATAGAAAACTCAACAATACAAGTGAGATCTATTGTTCCAAAAGAGGGATTTTTTTTTTAATTAATACTATATCACTTAACATCCTTTAGCCTTGTTTATGAAAATTTTAAATGCCTTTTTTAGTTACTTCAGCATAAAATAGTAATAAAATCAAACCCCAGTCCCATTTTGATAGCGGAACCTATAGTTTCCAAGCTATCAGTGCTCCTGAAAAGAAATTTGACTGCATTATTTTACATCAATAGTAGCAGTGGTTTCCTTTAAAAAATGAAGGCTTTTTTTCTTTGCATTTGCATTGTTCAAAACTCTTGCAGTAACCCCTGACTTTCTTTAATTCATCGACTGCTTTTATTGAGTAAAAATGTTTTCTTTAAAATTAATAAATAGATTTAAATAACGTAATATCAGGAGATTGCGGGACACAATAATAAACATGTATGTTTGGTTGTAGAATTTTAAGATAATACTTAAAAGTGGTTAAAATTTCTAAGCAGTGATGATTTTGATGAGCATAAATTCAATGTGTTAAGCCTGGAAATGAAAGAATGAATTTAATTTTATAGGAATGTTTCAGATTCCTGCATGTCTGTGACCAAATAAGGGCATTGCTCTCTATCCGAAAAGGGTGGGCGTTGGACCTGCTCTGTGTGTCCAAGTGACTTACTAGGCTGAAGGCAGAGAAGACGGCTTTACACCACCTCAGCCTTTTCTGCATTAGGCCAGCTGGGCCTGGGTGGTCTGAGAAGCTGTTGTAATGGTTAGCACGGCCAAAACACAGTGAACTCCTCTTCCTAAATAGCCTTGCAGCTGGAAGCTGCCGAAGGGAAGCACTGCAGAGGTGATACTCCAGCCATCAGCTTTTTCAGGGTGCTCTGTCGCAGGGCAGTTCTCTGCTGCAGTAGTCCTTCTGCACCACTTTGCTTCACTGTAGCAGCCATCACCTTCAGGTTAATGTGTAGAACAGAAGCAGGCTGTGAGGCATTTCCATATTTGCTTGCTGAAGCATCTAGTAAGGTATTTCAGTAAAAGGAGAAATTAAAGGAGCTTTATGATGTAGTAAATAACTTGCCATGTTTTACAGTAACCAAGCAAAGCATATTCTTTCAACAGTAGGTGACAGGAACAGATCTCATTTTAAGCAGGCGCAGGACTTTTTCCTAGGATTGGATGTTTACACTTAGCATGGTTTGTTATTCTTGGATAAAGGATACTCAGGCTGCATTAAATGTCATTAATCCTGGAATAAAGCTGAAATGATTCACTTCCTGGATGTGATTGAACTAGGTATAACATTGCTCAAGGAATTGTGAGAGAAGTTGCTTGTAGGTTTCCAGTAAGGAACCAAAGTACTGTCACAAACACTGTTTTAATCCGGTTTAAAAGCCAATGTAGAATTGGAGAATGCAAGCAGAATATTGGAAGTTAAGACCTTCTGCAACATGTCTTCCCCTCCAGCACAGAGTTCTGTGCATTGTCACTCAGTTGAGAAAGAGATTCTACTACATTGTACTTTTCTGTACATAAATACATAAAATCTGTACATAAATATCTCTCACTCTACATCAGTGAGAGGGAAACTTTCCATTAGGTGTGAAAATGTTTGTCACTGAAATTCAAATACCTTAGGACAGAATTTAAGTTTCGATTGATGCATTTATATTTCAGTCATCTCAATTTCCCAGTGTGCAGTGTAAGACAGCTGAACAAGTAAATCCAATACTTGAGGAAATACAGGTGGAGATGTTGGAAAATCGCTGGGAGTTTTGATCTTTAGGCGAGCAAGAACTGTTTAGGGAAGAGTAACAGATAAAGGTCAGGTTGTTTTTCAGAAGCTTCCTGCATTTTTGTATTTCTTCTGGAGTGTTCAGTCTTTTTCCAAATGACAGTTATTAGAAGAAAATAGGTGATATTAACTGTTGCCTACATTTAGACTGAACAAAATTTAGTTTAGTATTGTGATACTCAGCCCATGAACATGTCTGTGTGTGGTCATGAGTAAAATTAGTTATTCATCTGATTGTGTTAAAAATATGTGGACCAAGTTTCTGGTAAAGTGCTTTGAGGTATTTCTGATATGAAATCTTGATGATTGCCTTGCACTGGACAAAAATTGAAATAAAATTTCTTTGTAAACATTCATAGAAAGCAAGCAGAGAAGAACATGAACAAAGTAAATTTTCTTTTTGTTATCCAACTTATCCAATAATTTCCATCTTTTATCTTCTAATAATGGATGTAAAGTTCTTTGAAGATCAATCTGGTTTTGGACTTAGTGAAGCTATATGATTATCATGGTTTATAACAAGTTTGGTGTTACTATGTGCTTACTTACTTGTTTAAATGAACGCCATCTTACATTATTTCCACCTTTTTGCTTTGCTTGGTTTGTTTTGAGAGTTTTTTTTTTTTTCTTGTTGTTGTTGTGGATTTTTTTAAGTCATGAAGATATTACTGTGTTCATAATCATACTCTCCACATGAGCAGACCAGCATGCAGTTACAAAATGGCTGTCACAGCTTGCTTTTTTTCACCAGGAAATTCAGTGGCAGTGAGTCATTAACACATTGCATTTTGTGAGAGCAGGCTGACCTGACACCCAGAAGACCGATAAAAATGTGTGGGAAGGTATCAAATACCAACTGTTGTTAAGAGAGCATGTTTTAAATTCTCCTCGGTAGGATAGATTAGCAGCAGTTTGGTTGCAGTGTCTGGGTTATTTGAAGCTGGGGGAGCAGTGGTGGCTCTGGAGAGCGTGATGCCTGACCTCACCGTGTATCAAACTGTGCTTAGAAAAGGGTATAAGAGGAACTGAAACACAGCAGACTCATCTGTACAGTGCTGCAGCATCACTGTTAAGATCCTGGTTGTGGCAAAGCTTTTGAGTGTTTGGGTGGACTTGTGAGAGCAGAGTCACCAGCAGGGCCACTGGGATGGCCTTCGGCTTCCACTGCCATCTCAGCTGATTGTAAGGATGAGTCAAACTTTCATGAGCATGGACTACTGAATCTAGGGACACAGTGTGCCAAGGAGCAATTCCACATATTTGGCATGGATAATATTAAAAGGGTCAAATAATACACACTAATACAGCAAAAGGTCAGGCTGTCAGTCAGTGCAGAATTGACAGTGCATCTTTCATGCCAGTGCGGTTATACTCATTTATTACCATTGAGAAAGGGTCAGGTCATTCATATTATCAAACACCAAGTGTTAAAAAATCAGTGCTTTATTTACCAGTTCTGTATAAATTATAAATGACAGTTCTTACTGTGAGAGTTCTTTATGGAGCCATGTGAGGTGCTGTGTGGAGTGTCTCCTTGTTTAAATTTTTTTTTTTTTCTGTATCACTGGTACAGAGGCTTTTTACCAATGGCACTTCATTACTCTGCTTTTCTCAAAAACTGAAAGTCAATATTGAGTTGGACTTTGGAAAGCTTTCTTTGCATATGTGTGGTTTTATAGTACTGCTGCCTACTCCTTAGTATTTTCTCTGTGTAGATCAAGGCGTGTGATCAAATTACTCCTCAAGCATGCCATCAGTTTGTACTTCTGCACAAGACATTATTCAGACATTTTTCTCTAATTTTTACAATGGAGTAAATGAATTCTTATTCCTAAGTTTATGTAAAATTGGGGTTTTTTTTATGTTCATATACAAGAAATAGAGGGCTAAAAAAAAAGTCTGCTAATCTTGAATCAGATTTCCTTTCCAGTTACCTGAACAAGTTGATTCCAATGCAATTTGCACAGGTGAGCAGGCTGGCAGGTGCTAGGAAACATTTTTTTACCACAGTCTGAAATGAAGTGAAGTAGGTAGTAAATCTGGGAGAAATTTTTTTTTTCTGCTTGTTGTTAAATAAACACTATTCCTACATGTATGTATGTTTCTTTTGAAAATTTGAGGGGGTTTTGGTTGGTTGGTTGGTTGGTTTTTATCTGCTTCTGGCTTGTTTCTGTGGAATCCTTAGACAAAATTGTGTAATTCAGCATAGAGCATCAGCTCAGTAATTCAATGAGCTCATTTAGTGGACGTGATCAGTAAAAGAGGCATTAAAATACACTGTAATAAAGTTATGCTGAGGCACTGGAACATGCACAATGAAGTTAATTTTAAAAATTGGACAAATTTAGCAAGAGGAATAACCATATCAGGAACTCCAGAAGGAATGCTAGTTGGTATTTACATATATATGTGTATATATATATAAAAGCTGGTACTTAAATGTAGCAGTACTCACATTGAATAGTAATAGCAGAGTTCATGTGAATGGGGGATTATGTTTTTAGCAGAAGACATACAAGAACATTCATCTATAGAGTGATTGGATACAGAGGCAATGATGACAGCATCTGTGAATGTTTCCTGCAGAATAGTTGAATCCTTCGGAAAGAAGGATGACTGTGTATTCATGAATTATAGGAAGATCCCAGTGTCTACAAATCAGCCACTCTAGTAGATAATGCCTTGAAACATTCATACTTCTAATATTCAAATAATAAAGTTTATCCATATAATAGATTTTTAACATTCCTCAAAATTAAGGCAGATGCAAATGAGTAAAGTTATCATCAAATAAGTGAAAAATGCATCATTAATCTTTTTTAACATTGAAAATACAAATGTACTTATGTTAAGCCATGTAATTACTTACCTTGCTTAAAAACATGTAGAAGGGTAGAATTATTCTCCTAGATAGAAAAAGTGCCATCCATTTCATGATGACATGAGTAAGTAGCAATGCATTTAAAGGTTAACAAACAAGAGACAGTCTTTTTATTGAAAATAAGAATTATAAAATCCAAGTCAAATTGTAATTATTTAAAATAAGCTTTCTCCTTTGCTGATGTAAAACCTAAATGCTGTTTTCATTAGACAAAGCGTTTCTGCTGATTCTAATTCCAGAAGAAATCATCAAAAAAGTGATATATTATGTATGTCACTTGGCAGATATCTTCAATTTTCCTGCAGTCATATATGTTCATTTTCCTGTAAAGAAAAACATACTGAAAACTTGGAAAGGGAGAAGGTTGTTTAAAAATGTCTGGGTAATGTAGGAAGTAGAGAAATTATTTTCATTATGTGTATCAATTTCTCCTGTGTTTTTCTACTTCCTCCAAAATCTGTATGTGGTTTTTGTGCATAAGTGTCTGTGTAATTTATGTAATTGTGTCGAGGATTTTCATTTTGGAATGAACCCAGATAACGACATTTTTCCTGTACACAGAATAAAAGATACTATCTCTACCTTATTTCTGACATCAGAGAAAACACTTTATTAAAGCAAGCAGAATAGTTTTGTGGTTTAGCATTTGAAGACTGATCTGACAACCTAAATTGCCAACAGATAGAAAATTCAATAGAGGGTTCTTGAGTGTTCCAGTATTTTCTTGGTATTAGCTTCTAGATATTTCAGGGTCTTTTTTTCCATCAGGTCCTAGTTGAGCCTAATTTTAGAAAATGGAACATTAGTAATATGTCCTTTCCTCCCAGCGACTTTACAGCAGCATCACTATATTTCTATTTATGGATGTTTCTATAATGTCTTTAGTTTGCTCACTGTTAAGATTTAAGTTCATTTCTTTAATACTCACAAATCATAATGGTATTGAAATAGTAACAATCTTCCCTCTGGGATCAGTTGGAACTGTGTAGGTGCCTTCGATCATATTTTGGGATTTCAGAGTAAAAGAAAGTTTGATGAAGAAACTTAAGAAACTGTTAAAATTCAAGTGCATCTGAAAACATCTAGCTTGATAAATATTCTGTTTTAATGCAATCTTTAAATAAGATACTCCTGTTCTTATATGGGATGTCATCCTGCTTCAGCATTGGACAGGACAAAAAGTAGACTGCTGTACAAAAATATTTCGGCTGGTTTTTCTGCTCTTTTCTTATACCATTCTCCTTTTTAAATAGTCCACTCTCTCTGAGGTCAGAAAGTCATGTAGTCTGGGAATTTCCCTTGAAAATTCCTTTGAGGCAGAGCTGATCCTTTGTAATTCGTGTGGTTTCCATCACATTTCATCCAAAGTTCTAGGATATAAATTACTGCTCCTTGTCACGGACAGCTAAGTGCATAGAAGTGAAGTTTATCCAGGTGGTGTCAAGATACTATATTAGGTATAGCACTGGAAGAACTGAGGGATAAGATCAACACTGAATATTTGGAAAAAAAATGTGGCTGATATGGCAGCTTCCAGAGTCTGCTGTACTGTGCACTCGTGTGGCATGGTACAGGTAGCCAAACTAATGGAGAAGAATGAAGAAGAAAGAATCTTTCTATAGGTTTCCAAATGCAAGCTTTGGCACGTCTGTTATATTTTATATATTGAACCTCTTACCCTCAGTGATGGTCTTGAATTAGGAACCAACATGCAATGAGATCAAATAAAAAGAGGTTGGTAATATAAAAGCTAAAAGGAAAGATAATAAATGTTATATCTTTTAGATAAATGATCCCTAATACCTGATTTTCAAAGAACCAGCTGAAATTTCTAACTTCCAAGCAAAGTTTGTTTACCCAGCAAGGTAGGTGTTTTTTCCTAGCCTTAAGGATAGGGAGGAAAAGTCTGATGGAAAAATAATATATGTAAATATTTTAAAGTAGGTCTATTTCAATCTACTCTCTCAATTTTTCTGGAAGAGGAGACTGCAATTTATGACACAGGTAATTATGGATTAGAGGATTTTTTTTATTTTATTTTTGTTACTATTTTGACATTTGGATTATCAGTGCAAACTATGTTGTTGCTGTCCCCTGAAATAAAATCCTAGGTTGGCTGACTTAGTTACAGATGGTATCCAGACGATTGTTAGAAAGGTCCTGTTTTAAGAGTAAGCTAACAATGGATGCAACCATGAGTGTGATATAGACCAGTGCTTGGGGAATGGGAGGATTCTGTCAGACCGTGAAAGCAACACTTCTACAGGTGGGCTAGTAATGGCAAACTTCATTCAAGCAGTTCACAGAATTAATGAACTTGCAGAGTTGGAAGGGACCCACAAGGATCATCAAGTCCAACCCTGATCCTGCACAGCCCCATTCCCAGGAATCACACCATGCCTGAGTGTGTTCTCCAAACACTTCTTGAACTGTGTCAGGCTGGTGCTGTGACCACTTCCCTGGGAAGCCTGTTCCAGTGCCCACCCACCCTCTGGGTGAAGAACCTTTTCTTAATATCCATCCTAAACCTCCCCTGAGCCTAATGACTTCAGGCCATTCTCATGGGTGCTGTCACTGGTCACCAGAGAAGATATCAGTGCCTGCCCCTCCTCTTCCCCTCATGAGGAAGGTGTGACTGCAGTGAGGTCTCCCCTCAGTCTCCTCCAGGCTGAGCAGACCAAGCGACCTCAGCTGCTCCTCATGTCCTTTGCACACTCCCCAATAGTTTAATGTCTTTTTTACATTGTGGCACCCAAACCTGCCCCCAGCAGTGGAGGTGAGGCTGCCCCAGAGCAGAGCAGAGCAGGACAATCCCCTCCCTTGCCCGGCTGGCCATGCTGTGCCTGATGCTCCCGAGGACAGGGTTGGCCCTCCGGGCTGCCAGGGCACTGCTGGCACAGATTCAGAATAATTATTAAAAAGTTGTGTTGCCACTGCTGCAATGCTGTCCATGTCAGGTGTGTTCTGTGCTCCCTGAAGCATATTACTGCCATCAAGTTCCTTTGGGCTACAGATGGTATTTTTGCATTGTGCTTCTTTCAGCATAATGAACCATTGAGCATTCTTAAATATAAATGCTAATAAAAACTAATTAAGTGTGGCAAGCAGTGTTCTGCCCTTTGTGAAATACACTAGGTTGTTTGAAACTTGTCTCTGTGAATGTTCTTGTGAGCTGTGTTGCACTGTGCAAACAATCATCTAGTCAGGAGGGTTGATAAGCCGGTCAAAGTGTGTTTCTTTTTCTAATTCAGAGTACGTAAGAATGATGTATAAAAAGAATTGTGTTTCTGTTTTCAGCCGTGTTTTACAAGGTTGTAAATCACGTATCAGTATGGGGAAAAGTGTTGATTAGAGTATTAACTTGTAGCAGTTATCATTCATATATTAAAAAAAAAAAAGAGAACTTCTGAAGAAATAGAAATATTAATACATGTTTCAGCATCTGATTTTTTTCAATTTTCCCACAGATATCAATGAGTGTCAGTTACAGGGGGTATGCCCTAATGGTGAATGCTTGAATACCATGGGCAGCTACAGATGTACTTGCAAAATGGGATTTGTGCCAGATCCTACCCTCTCCAGATGCATACGTAAGTAATACTGCTAGTCAGAGTACCAAATTAAATACTTTATTACATTTCAGATGAAGATTTATTTGACTGGGCCCAACTGTTCTTATCTGTCACGTTTGTTTTTCTGGCTCAGTGCTCCTGCACTGTTTCTTTGCCCTGGAAACCTTGGTCTCCACCAGTGACTGCCCAGGATCCTTGCTATCTTTTCCTGATTTTCTTGTCACCAAATCTTCAAGGCCATCTCCAGCCCCGACATCCATTCAGTCTTTTTCAGTAGCCTGGAGGGTTTTTTTTTACTCCCTTCTGCTAGTTTCAGTCAAAATCGTCTTTGTGTCCTGCCCTCCCCTTTTCCACCTCTGCAGCTTTGATCTGTGTTGTTTCCATTTATAAACATTTAGCCCAGGATGATCTTTCACACATTTTCCTTCTAATTAGAAAGAATTAAAAATTAGGAAATAATTAGGAGAAAGAAAAAGTTGTGAATGGCATGAATGCAAATATTTCCTTCTATTAGTTAGCTTTTACTTTGGTTATGATCAATTACCTCTGCAAGAAGAAAAGACGATGTAAAGAAACAACTAAATTTTGCGCTTTATGTTTTTCTTTTATTGCAAAGAATATGTACAAGTGAAAAATAGCTATAATCCTCAGTTCGTCTCTGAGCTATCTTTACATTAATAAAATAAAGTATAGTCTCAAGTCATAGGTGAGTTCTTTTTTTTTCCCCAGCATAACTATCTTATGCTACTAGTTAATTACATTCAATTGCTGAGAGAGTTTCTCAGCAGTTTGAAGAACTTCATACTGTTTTTCAGTTGAACACCAGAAGAAAGGAGTTGGTTGTTGGGTTTCGGTTTTGCTTTTGTGTGTAATGTTGAAAATCAGGTAGTCTCTGTATTTTTTGAGTTATGTGAACATGTTACTCAGAGCTGTTAACTTTATCTTAATGTGGATGCATAAATTAGAAAGCTGGATGGGTCTTAGCTTTCTGTTACCTCATACTCATCATAGCTTATGGCCTTCGGCTCTTCCACATTAAAACTAAGCATAACAAAATGTGAATATGTAATTTTCTCTTTTATGAAAATAAGTGTCATGTGCGATACTTTATGCTTTTGCAGTCTTATTGATGTAGCCAGCTTACAGATGGATGTTCCTTTGGCTTTATGGCTTGGCACAACTGTGTAGTGCCAGTGACTGATCTTCAGCAGTTATGTACAAGTGAGAAAGGCGATTCTTACTCATTGTGCCA
Organism: Donacobius atricapilla; assembly: GCA_013397315.1. Lineage (NCBI taxonomy): Eukaryota > Metazoa > Chordata > Aves > Passeriformes > Mimidae > Donacobius > Donacobius atricapilla. The sequence goes on from WBMY01008420.1 coordinate 77,488, forward strand.
GCATGGCAACTGCTGATTTTGGATTTACTTTTTGTTGTTGTTTTTCCTTGAAATACTTCTTATCCTTGGTCAGATAAGTTGGAATTCAGGAGTGTTTGATGCAAAGTAAGATTTTTTTAAATGTGATTCTCATCTGAGATAGGTGTTTGAAATAAAACTTCTTCAGACAGAGTATAAATCTGTTTAAGTGGTGCTGGAAATCTAGTGGTATTGCTCTGTTTTGCTTTTCATGTGAACAGTACCACCTTCTTTCCCACTTTCATTGCAGCTGATAACCCTGTAGTTGCTGAAGAGAAAGGACCCTGCTACCGGTTTGTTAGTGCAGGAAAGCAGTGCATGCATCCTCTTTCTGTTCAGCTCAGCAAGCAGCTTTGCTGTTGCAGTGTTGGCAAAGCCTGGGGTCCACACTGTGAGAAGTGTCCACTCCCAGGAACAGGTAAGAACTTCCACTAAAAATACAAGCTCTTTCCCGCTGCGCCCTAATTTGTTATGCATGTTCTAAGAAAACCAAGCAAACAACCCCCACAGTACATACTACAGATACAGGAAAAGTAACCCAAAATGTAGTTAATACTCTTCGGTTGTTAAAGGCTCTGGTGAAATGAAGTCAGCTTTTGAAATGCTGGTTACAGAACAACATGAGATGTAGTTTGTTTTACAGTTAGTAGGATATGCATGGTAATGTCTCTGCTTTCTCACCTTCCTTCATATCTTTACCACCTATTCTGAGGAATGTGCTAAGGAGAGAATTACCTTCTTAACAGTAAACTAGTAGTTAAACTTTTCATGCCATTTTTCGCTTAAATAATTCCTTTTTAGGTACATAAAGCTCTCTGGTATTATCAGTGATCCCTTGGAGTTCTGCTGTTATTTAAATATATAAGGACTTCAAAAATATCAGCTTGTTTGGTCACCACTCTCACTTTGGCTGGTTGTAGATTAAGATACCACATATTATAGATACTGGTCACTGTTTTCAATATTCTGATGAGATGACTTGCAATTTAAGTTGAGAATATTGCATGAGTCTTTATGCCCGATAGGGTGTGTAGTGGAGCACAGAATACATCCTTATGTTGGCTGCTAGCTGGTCACAAAAAATACATCAAGTATCATATGGAATTGGTTATTATAGTGATTTTTTTTCTTAATGAAACGACCTTAGCGAGAAAATCTGTTAGTAGAAAATTCTGATGAGCTTTTCCCATTTAATGACTACTTGCATGATTTAAAAACATGTTCCTTTCTGCAACAGGTTAAATTCATAATGTTTCAGAGTTTTCTATGAAAAATGTGTGAAAGTGGGATACTCCAGAATGGGGTAATGTATTTACTGCAGCATCCCATGTTAGTATAAAAGCCACTAAAATAAAATGCTTCTAAAATATTCGTACAAAATAAACTGTCTCCTGAAGAGACACTGAGAGACCAGATTTGTATGCCCAGGTGCTGAGTTCTTATCAGAGCTGTGATAGAATAAGGCTCACATTTCTATTTTTCATTTGAGAGAATATGACCTGAAACAAGATTTCCTACATCCTAAGTATGCATCTGAAGGGACAGACATCCAGTTTTCTGTCTCACTCCCTTGACCAGAATTCCTACCCTCAGTTGGATGTTTTTATGGCAAGTTTTGATATTAGATGTCCCAGCAAAAGAATATTTCCATATTCTGAACCTGTTCAATTTAATGAGTTTGGCCCTTCATGTTTTGTATTCTAAGACACCATGTATTCCACGAAGACACATTGTGCAATTAATGCATATTGTGATTAATGTATAGTTTAACTCATCTGTGGAGTGCTTTTAGCTAGTACTTTGTGCTTTTATTTTGGGTCCTAATTCATTTTAAAACCCTAATGTGTTCAAAGCAGAATTTGTGAACTTACCAATACCCCATTTGGTGCATCCCTCAGGCAGCCATAAGAATTCCCACACAGGAGACTAAATCTTTTTTGTTTCATCCCAATATGGCTTTACGTAGAGCAGTAAGGATAATGAAGCACTGCCTCCTCAAGTCTTCTGAAGGTCTCCCTGACCCTGACAGGAGCGTAACTGTTCTCTTTGATGAGGAGAAAGACTGACTTGTATTTCTTGTTTTACTCTTCCAGTAGAACTGCAAAACATGATGCTTCTATAGAGCACCTGTAGAGATGGAGCAAGTGCTGCTGCCTGACTTTAATAAACTTTTTCTGTAGCAGCTTTATAAAGGAGGTTATTTCCCCTCTCTTCCAGTAGTGATTTGGCTTCTTATGATCCCCATTCTTGTTTTTAGCTAGCCTTTTGCAATTCAGTGGAATTTGGATCTGGACTGGTATGAAGCCTCTGATGTAGTCAGGTGGGATCCTGTAGATCAGTGTTGATACTGGTTGATAGTGTTCTACTCCTCTAGTACAGGGCTGGTGAGCTTTTTCCCTTTGATTTCTACAAAAAAGAAAATTATAGCAGTAGTGATCTTCATTCATTATGCAGTATAGATGATAAAGACTATTTGCACATTTAAATTAATTTGTAGAAAGGATATTCTGTTTGAAGGGGATTAATTCAAAAAAATATCTTGATATATTGACAGATAAGCAGAACTGAAGAAAAATGGTAAACTGGAGTGGAAACCTTCTGGGAAAAACAGCCAGAACATGCTTTTGGGAGAATGCACTGTCGTGTTAACATGCAATGCATAGCTTCTCTTTAAGAGGTTTTTTTTTGTACAAATGTATATACAATATGAGATTAAATTTCTTAGTGGTAGTCATTATATTTTCCACTATGTCAACATATTGCACTTTTAGACTCCTAAAAGGAATATTTTCCCATCTCAAATCTAGCTGCTTTTAAGGAAATCTGCCCTGGTGGAATGGGTTATACGGTTTCTGGCCCTCACAGAAACAAGCTATATCATCACCCTGCAGTTAGAGTACAGCCACCTGCCATTGGCAAGACCCCGATTACTCAACCTGTTGCTAAAGGTACTTCTCCTCCACCTCTCCCAGCAAAGGAAGAGCCAGTGGAGGCACTGACCTTCTCACAGAAAAGTGAGACTGAGATGGCTGTACAAGAAGGTGAGAGTGGGAAAATGCAGTCTTTCTCTATTTGTGTGCATGTGTCTTCCATGGTTTGTTTCTTTGCGTGGTAGCTGCAGACAGTGCAGGGCTGAGAGGCATCACTCCCCACAGCAGAGCATTCCGTGATGCCCAGTGCATTGCATTGTGTGATTGATGGACTTCTCACAGGTTATGGGTACGTCCTACCAGATGCTGAGACCATGGAGAAAGAGTGAGACTGCTTTAATCTCAATAATTTTTGTGATCAGAAATAGTGCGTGTTTGTCGTAAGACTTCTAAAAAAAATTATTTATATATTTATGAATTCTAAAAAGGAAAGCTGCAATGGAAAATAAGAGCTTATATGAAATTCCTACCACTCCTTCCCAAAAAAAAGTCACATTTGTGGAGGAAAAAAACCCACTCTTGCTTGTCTAAAGAAAAGACAAATTTTAAAACTTGGTTTTTAAAATTTTTTTTGCAATAAATCCTTGCAAATTTGTTAGTGGTAAGTTATATATCATTATGACATTAATTTGCCTTTAAAATATTTACAGATGTTGATATCCCTTGGAAGGAATTGAAAAGGTTTCATCAGTGAGTTAATAACCTGTGAGTTTATTAAATTGTTTCTGAGGAAGCAGGTAAACAATTGAGAAATCTACAAGGCAGCCGAATACCAAGTAAATAAACATTAGACGGTGTGTAGAATCTTATTCTGGTTTCAGGTTAGTTTTTACACTTGCTTCAGGAATGTGATTTCATGTTTGCACTATTTTGGAATGAGATTTGAGCCTGAATTTTTTGCGGGATGGCCACGATCACTTTCAAGTGTGATAAAATATATAATAAAATGTTTTTTGAAAACTGATTAATTCTCTTCTTTCTTTCTGGTTTTAGTGGCAACTGCAGCTCCTGATCAGGTAAAACATGATGTAATTTATCTAGGAATTAGAATGCAGATGATGTGTATGATATGAGATACAGATAACTGAAAGGATTTAGAATTTATGATGAGCAAACAAGTCACTCTGGACTTACTGTTCAAACCCTGAGGCAAAAGGAGTTCGTGTTGTTATTGTATACAACAACAGACAGGTAGTGAGGTACAGGAAAGATTACTTTAGCCTCTCTCAGAGGTACTAATTAGAAGGCCTGGCATATATTGCTCTATCCCATTCTGGTGACTGCATTTTAAAGAGGATACTGAAAAATGCAGTGAGTGTGAAGAAGAGACACAGATAGTAACAGCTAGAGAAAATTAATCAGAGAGAAACATTATGAAGCTTTGAGAAGAGTTTGTGGCACCTGCTTATGAGACTGGTGTTATTGCCTAAGTTAATTTCATAGCTTGTTTAGGGTGTCTTGTGCTCATTGAGGAAGAGCAAGTGTGTATCTGTGTGAAGTCCCCCGTTCTGGTGGTTTCAGGTTCTCTGTGCTGGATTTGTTGTGAATAATTGCAGCTGTGCTCCATTTCATTTTTCTACAGACGTACAAGCATCTGACATTTCTGTCAAAATAAGATGATGGGTTCAATAGCTAAGAAGGAGCCTTTCAACAGTTGTCAGACACCTAGATTTGATTGTGTACTTTTGTGTGATGCTGAACTGCATTCAAATGCTATTTGTAAGCAATTAAAGACCAGAGAATGGGAGAATCATGGAGGGACAAAGCCAAAGAAAGATACAATTAGAAGCTCGAGGAAGTGGCTGCTTCAAGTAAAATCAATGTTAAATTGTATACCATTGTATAAACATAGTATTCCATGTTCATTGGGGTTGAAATTGGTGCTGATTAATGATCTGCTATCAAAAGCCACTCATGTGAGAATGTTAGCAGTGTTTCAAGCCAGGAGTTTGTGGGTAGCTATGAATTAAGGGAGTGTTTTCAGAATATTATTTTATCATTCTTCTAGGAATTAGCTTCCATTGATCAAGAAAAGCAGCCTTATCTAGAGCCTGGGCAGCCCCAGCTTTCTCCTGGAATTTCAACAATTAACCTGCATCCACAGTTTCCAGGTAACTTATTTTATCTTTTCTTTTAGTATGAAAGAGTGCTTACAGTTCTTAAAAGAATAGGAAAGTAGCAATTTTAACAGAGGTTAATGAAAAAATGATTGGAGCTTCAAAAGCAATGTCTTCATGACCAAAAGAAGTCATGTAAGCAGAATTGAGAGGTTGACATTGGCTTGGTGACTTGTTTAGGAGATAAAGACATATTTTAAGAAGTGATATCCTGGATTACATGCATGAGAATTTTAATGTTGGCAGAGGTGAAGCCTTGTACTCCTTTCAAGAGGAAATTGTGCTTAGGTGGTTCCCCGCAGATTTATTAATAACTTTTGCTGCAAAAGTGTTCACGTTCTTTAGCACTTCAGTGTGTTTTTTTGACAAGCAGAATGATGAAAACCCCAATTACACGTTTTTTTCCACTGTAGGTCAAAACAGAATATGCAAAATCTCCCTAGTGCCTAGCTTATTCGGTATCATGTGTGAATTCTTTAAGGGTTGGGTTTTTTGAATGCTTTAAGGTGGGCTTTTTTGGATGTGATTGATTTCCATTCCATGTCACACAGTAGTGATTGAGAAAACATCCCCTCCTTTGCCTGTTGAAGTCGCTCCTGAAGTCTCTACTTCAAGTGCAAGTCAAGTTATTGCACCTACTCAAGTTACAGGTATTGTACTTCTCTTTTAGAACTACAGTAAATTAAGAAATGACTGAGTTCCTGACACTATTGTTCTGTGCTGTTACTGAATTACCGTAGTGAAGAGAACGTGGTTGTGGAACAGAAAGAATATTCTGGAGAAAGTGCAGAAAGCACAACAATGAGGCTACTATCAAGAGGGCCAAGACCGGGTCCTTCCAGGATGTACCTTCTATTTTTGTATCCATAAGTAAAGGATGACAAAATTAATAATTCACCTCAGATTCAGTTCTGGACTTTCTTTGCAGATCGCAAAGAATTTCCAGAACTGAATACTTCTTGAATACAAGTCAGGTTGTTAGACAGCCTCCATGTGTATTCATGAAAAACACATGATGATGTTCATTGAGTGATGTAGACTTCAAGGGATGTAGTCAGATTGTTCTGCAAAAAGCAGGTGAGATGTTACTGTGAGATCTATTTTGATATGTTCTTTTGATGTTTGTGCTTCATCCTTTTTTGATATATTATAGTTGCCTCATCTACGTCTATATGTCAAGAAGTGAAAGTGACGGAAATGCAAGTAATGGACCTGCCATAGTTGAAATTTGTCTAAATGACAGTTGTGTTGAAAAGACATCAAAATTTCTTTTGCTATGCATTTAAAAACAAAAACGTGACTGTACTATATTTGTGTACATGAGAATATTACAATGTCACATTGATCAGAATGAACACAGGCTTTGAAGTGATTGCAGTATCCTGGTAAATATTGTAAGATGCATTCGCATATATTTAGATATAGATTTAGGGATTAGATTAGATTGTTATTTAGGTAGAGATATTTAGGCCTACAAAGATATTTTCTGGTTTCCATTCCGGGGGAGAAATTTCACATACGTTAACAAAAAATGATGTCTTCAAAAGGGCTTTCCTTCATGTAGGAATAGATTTTTGAATTGATGTAATGCACACAGGATCCAAATCACCCAGTTGTTTGTACAATTCTGTCTGCAGTTGAATCCTCCTGAATGTACTGTAAGAGTAGAGAAGGTATCCATCCTGTCCTTCTGTAAGCATTCAACTGCTGACTTCACTTTGCTGTAATTACAGTTCATCAGTTGCATAGGAAGGTTCAAATAGTTGTGATCATCAAACTAGAACTTAAAAGTGAGCTCCTCTGTGACTGTGCCCCTTCTGCCAGCCAGCTCCCAGCTTCCTTACAAGGAGAGAAAGTTACCCTGCTGGGAACTCACATCAGTTAGTAAAAAGAAAATGGTAGTTTTCCATGTTCTGGTTTTTATTTCCTCAGGAAAATTTGTAGAACTAGAAATTGCTATGTGCTATAAATCAATATGTTGTTCTGAGATAATAAAGTATAAGTGCAGTAAGATTTGTAGGACAAAATCATAAACAGAATTTTAAAAACTGAATGCAGTTCAAGTGGACAAGATTTTGAGTGTCCTATTTCTCTACTTTAGTTAAATTTAAATGTGACCTGTTTCTATATAGTCTAGATAAACAATTCTTCTTTACAGTAATTTCTTCTTTTTCAGGAATTACAATTCCATACTGCAGTATAATCTTAGTTTGTAGCAACTGAACACAATCATTATTATTTACCGCAGTAACGTATATACTTTGGAAATTTCTAAAACTACTGTAAGGATTTAGCATCCAATGCTGCCCATATCTGAATCTCCTTATCTTACAAAATACATGCATGCCATTAATAGGTGAGTATTCTGTAAATCAGAATACCCACTGTAATCAGAAACTCACTACAGTTATTTTCTTAATGTGCAATGCAAAGGTTGAGCCATATTTATTTTATTTTATATTATCTTAACTCCATTTTACTATAAATTTTATGTGCTGATTTATAGATCTTGGATGGGACATCAGATTATGTCACTAGGAAAAGCCCAGATGGTTTCCAGGTTCTTCCAGATAAGGTATCCATTAGAGAAAGTCAGGAGTTACAAACTTGATTTACAGTTGTTTTCAGACCTGAGCTTTCTGCTTGGATTACTGAGTATTGTGCACTGAATTATGTGAGTAAGTTTAACATTAAATTTCTCTTTGTTTGCTTAGAAATCAACGAATGTACAGTTAATCCTGATATCTGTGGAGCAGGACACTGTGTTAATTTGCCTGTGGGATACACTTGCATCTGCTACAAGGGGTACAAACTTAATGATCAGCAGACAAAGTGCATTGGTATGAAATTATTCTTTCAAAAATCTGACATAACCATGCTATGAAATGCTTGAAGTGTAGAATCTGATTAGGGGAAATCTCTACAGAGCAGTCAGGAGCTCTTTCCTCTGTTGAATGCTTCCAAACTACAAGGTGGTTTTTTTTTTTTAATTTGCGAGGTAATCTCTAATATGGCCTTTCAGCTGTTCTAAAATGAGTGTGAATTTAATTAAATGGAATGAAATCACTTCCCAGTGTGATGTGAGAGAAAAAGTGATTAGGCAGACCATCTCCTCTCAGCTGTATATGAGGTATCTAAAAGTCAGACTACTAGGAAGAAATACACTTGTGTTTGGAAAAAGAATGACTTTGTGCCCATTTCTCAAAGTGATTTACCCAGCTACCAACTCTGCAGCCAGACTAAGTCCAGGCATTTTGTTAGATCATTCTTTTCGCCTGCTACTGAAAAGAGAAAGTATATCATGAACGACCCAGAAGCACAGTGAGAGATCTGCAAAGTGAGGTCCACATCCCCTTTTAAGCTAGTAGATTCTAGAAGAGAGGCCTCTGATGAACACAAGGCAGAGCACAAATGGGTCCTACATGAGCCGTTTCAGATTTGGAAGCAGCTATATGGTATCTTTTCTTCATTCAGAGTATACTGGTTCATCTGTAACTTGGATCAGAAAGGGTGTATTGTATCAACAGATTATATACTATAAAATGTTCATGCCACCAAAGCTCAGTAGCTTCACGCTGTAACACATGCTGTCAGGTGCAGCTTCAATATTGAAAAACAAATTATGCAACACAGCCAAATGGCAGTTTAAATTCCCTTTATTTCATCCAGGTTTTATTAATGTTCCATGCTTGCAGCTTGTGCTCATGTTGCACACAGTGTAGTTATTTGAACTGTAATCATGTCACGTTCTTCAGGCCAATGCAATATCCTTACAGTCTAAGCCAATAAGAGCATTTTTCTCCAACCAAAACTATTTAATGCATCTTTTTTGTATCTCTGAGAGAAAACCATATATACCTTTTCAAATAGTTAAAATAATTACAAGATCAGTATTTTCAAATACATGGCATAGAATGCACAAAAATAATCACAACTAAATACATTATTCTATTGTCTTACGGGTTCATTTCTTTTGTAGATATTAATGAGTGTAATCAGGCACCACATCTCTGTTCCCTTGGACGCTGTGAAAATACAGAAGGAAGTTTCCTATGTATTTGCCAAGCTGGGTTCATGGCCAGTGAAGATGGAACAGACTGCGTTGGTAATAACTAGTCTCCTTTATAGAAAATAAAAATATAAAAAATTACTCAAGAAGCATATCTAAACCCTCCTAAATTCCCTTTTCATCTCTTTTTTCCTCAATGTCAGTGGTATTAGACTGGTGTCTGGAAGTATATTTAACTGTCTTTCATCAGATAGTGTAGTGAGAAAAGCACCTGAGTAGCTGATATTCCTTTACAAAATGCTTGTTGTTGAAAAACAAGAAGTTTTTTAGTACCATCATAGTTTAGGAAAACCGTTATTTAGTAAAAACACCTGTTGTGTAAAATACAAATATACAACACTCTTACAAAGAGTAGAAGCTGGAACAAAGCATATTTTTAAATAAAGCTGCAAACAGGCACAGACTTCACAAAGCAACACAAACAGCCTGAGGGGGCTGTGGTCTGCCTTAGGTTGGTGCTGGCTTGGGCACTGCATACATGCATACATGCATGGTGTTTGCAGCCACGGGTGCTCACAGGCCACCTTCTATACCCTGGCTGTTTCTCAAACTCATTCTCTCTGTGATTGCAGGCAGTGAGGTGGCTTGCAAACAGCTTGAAAAATTGAAACTGACTTAGTGTTTAGTTAAAGCAGAGTCTTGAGGAGATGCAAGCATTCAGTACTTTGATGGTGAAGCAGCTTTTCTTCTCTTTATCATCTGCAGATTTTGACGAATGTTCAAGACCTCACACTTGTGGGGAAGGCTTTTGTATAAACACTCTTGGCTCATACAGGTGTGAATATTGTGATAGTGGATACCAAATGAACAGGAGAGGGGAATGTGAAGGTAGGTTTGGACTCTTCAGTCGTGACAATGATGAAATGAAGTTGCCATTTATTGATAGCCCAAACCCAGTACCAAACTACTGCTCTTTGGAATGATTAACATTCCCTGTTATTCAAAGGAGGCTTAGCACTGCAGCTTGAGTTGCAAAGGGACAGATCTCAGAGGATGCAATCTTAAGCAAGAAGTCTTTGTGAGTACTCTTCAATCTTTGTCAGTATTTGGTGTCTGGAACTTCAATTCAATTCTTGTTATTTAAATTCAAGATGCTGCAAAGGAGTTCCCCTACTGTGTACAGAACCATCTTGGAACAACCACTTTATCATATCTTGGCATGGAATCGCTTAACTTCATTGTTAGCTCTTACTTGCTTCCCAAGTTTCTGTTAAAAAAAAAAAAAAGTTGTAATTTTTCCTGTATTTTATCAGGTAGCAAAGGATAGGTTGACTTTTTAATATCTATATCAAGCAGATATTTCATGTTGCAGGAGATCCTAGCACATCAAAGCTTCACATTATTTTTTAATGTGACATTTTGGCCTTTTTTCCTGGTAGTTTTTTTCGTTTTTCAACTTGAATGGTGAAATAAAAACCCCAAGAAATCATTTAATTTTAAGGATAATTTTGTTCATGCTTTAGTCTTAAGTTACATAGCACAGAATAAAATTGCTGACATGTCAGGCTGCCCAGCAAATAAGCAACTTAAAGCTTCCATGGATCTATTTGCTGCTCTGAGAAATGCTAAAAGACTCCTTTTCCAATTTTATTTATTTATTTATATGTTTCACAGACTCCACTGTTACAACTACTCTTTGCAAATCTTCTCTGTGACTAGGGAATCTCTGATTCAATTAGGCTAGAAACCAGACTATTACACTACCTCACATTTGTTATTAACTTGTATTTTAAATAGTGTGGTGGTAGTCCTCTGTAATTTAACTTAACACTGTGTAATTTCTGAAACCAAATTCTCTGTTGAAAGTTATTTAAGGGAAAAAACCCTCCTATACTAAATCCATCAAACCAAGAAAACGGCACATTCAGAGAATCATTTCACCATGTCATCTCCCTCCTGGCAGATTTCCAATTCCACAAAAAACTTCTTTCCACCCCTCCACAGTTCAAAAACAAAGGCAAGAATCCTCCAAGCTGCACACAATACTCAGAATTTGCTTGCAGTTCCTTGCCGTATCTTCATTCTGCCTTTAGGCTGTACTCACTCAAGCTCTGTCATGTGCCTAGCCAAGGGAATGTAAAGAGTGCGTATATGTTGTTGTAGAGTCTGTTGTTTATGTAGAACAGTGCTGTAGTTATAGCTGAACATCATTGCATAGGATGAAGTATTCTTATAGAATCTTGTGATTTTTTTTAGAGCTTTGCAGCATTTAGACTTAATTTTGACTGAAAAATTCTGCACCAAGTACATCATTCGTGTTCTACGTTTTGAGGGCAGACAGTTCTAAGAAGAAATCACAGCAAAAGTGTAATTTTCTTCATTAATTGGGTAAAAAAAAAGAAAATTCCCACTGCAGTTTCATGAGAAACTTTTGCAGGTCTGCATTGCAGCAGCTGAAGAAGCGTGTTGATGTTTTCATGAGAAAGTATTCTAAGCTGGACAATTGTGATTCTATGAAAAATTATGATTTGCCTACATCCAGTGAGTTGTTTGGAGCTGGGATATTCAAGTCCTTCAAGCTTGGAGCATTGTCCAGTTAAATTACAAGTGTTGGGGGCTCCTTGAGTTCCATGAGCTTGTTCTCAAAACTAAGAGTGCATTCTCTGCCTATGATCTGTGCTCAAGTAGCAGCCCTTAATTGCAGAAGACAAAACTGCTAGGCCTGGGTCAGGAAAAGGATGGAAGCTTAGGAAGCTGAGTGTAGAGGTGACTGACAATTTATTTCTGTGCACTGTATGAAGCAAGTACTTCATGGGAATGACTATAATTATTGTGTAATAAATACCATTTTATAAAATGTTCTCACACATGCAAGCAGACTGCAAGGAGGCAGCCTACACAGTTTTAATTCCAGTGTCTTCTGATCATTGGTCATTTAACAGCAACTTGTCTTTGAATGTTGTTTTTTGTGTGCAGTCTCCTTGAGTTTGCATGTGTTGCATATATTATGGGTTTCCTTGGTGCAGGATAAGAAGCTTTTCTTTCTCAGAGCCTGAACACTGAGTTCCATGATTTTTCAAGACCCATCTCTTCTTGTCATGGGCAATCTAGGACCTTGCCTGATGCGGAAAGTTCCTATATCACCCTTAACACTGCCAGCCTCAGTGATGTGGCTTGTGTCTTCTTTCAGACAAAATTAACTCCTTACTCCATGTAAGCATCTGTGATTCTCATTCACACAATTATGTTTTTAGTCCCCGCAGCACTTTCATGCTGAATAACTCTACAACATTGGAGAATACCAAATTGTGATTTGCTTTTGGAAGCCAGAGTTACAGTTTTACTGCTGTTGCAATGAACTTCCAAAGTCTTACTATAGGAGGAATCTCAGGCACTTCAGTATGCTAAAGGAGTAACATAAGGAAAGTTATTCTTACCTGTGGTAACCAGAAATCTGATATGCTGTATGTTCTGGAAGACCTACCAAAGATTTTTAGTCTAATAGAGAATTCAGATTCAGTTGCTTGTATTATGAGCTGCTCTATTTCTCAGAGATGCCCCTTCGCTGGTACAAATCTGTCTGAACTTGTTCTTTCCTGTGTCTCTGACAGATAAATTACGCAACTCTTTAAATGCTTTAGTGTCATGGGAGGAGAGTCAATCAGATTATTGTTCAGTGTTCTGTTATGGCTTTGACCAGTATTTCCTTTTATCTTCTCTTTTGAAGACATTGATGAATGCCTGACTCCAACTACCTGTCCAGATGCACAGTGCCTTAATGCTCCTGGCTCTTACCAGTGCATTCCTTGCAGAGTGGGGTTCAGAGGCTGGAACGGACAGTGCCATGGTATGTTTAGTACTCTTTGTCTCTCCGATTGTAGTTCTTGTTCTGAAGTGCTGTATTTCATATTCAGTCTGTGTTACAACCTGATGACAACACCGTGGCCTGGGTCCATATTTCATTCAGGAATAACTGAAAATACAAGATTTTTTTGAAATTACTCTATGTTCTGAGACACAGTATATAAGAGGAAGTCTTGTTTTACTGTAGATAAGTGAGCACTGAATCTAGACTACAAATGATACAATTATAAACTACAAAATAAAATCTTTGAAATAGAAAATACAGAACAGAAAGGGGATGTATAGTCAGTGAAATACTGGTAGGTTGTTGTTTGGAAGTGGAAAGACAAGTGAGTGCTAATACATCAGTGTGACTCAGGTTTTTCAGTAGAATATGGGACTTCGCTCACAGAGCATATTAATAAAACTCCTTAATTATTTGCACCTCTAGCAAAACATTAGTATATCTTAAAGCTTTTTGTCTAACTTTAGGTTAGGGGTCTAGGACAGATTTGGTTGATTCTTTTATAACTTTTAGAATAATTTTTTTTTTTCCGAATCAGTTTTGACTATTTGAAATAGAGGTAAGAAAGAAAAAATTAATTCATTGTGCAAAAGGAAATGATCTTTTGCACTTTTGAGTGCCACTTTTGGGGACAGTACTAGAAACTTAAATTTAGCATCAGTTGTGAAGGATCTGCTATCTGTTGCGAATATTCCTGCCTACTCCATGTAACACATGCCCTATAATTTGTGATTGTTGGGATAACCATGTTACCCAAGCAGGTGTACAATAACCTGCATAGAGGGGGTTTTTGCATTACTGTTGTAGGCAGTGTACTTCCATGGCTTATTTTGTAATGGCTCCCAGTTCTGCGATTCAGTTCAGTTCACAAAGCAGTCTAAGAGCAGTGTTTGGTTGAAACAGCTCTGGTGGCTGGGATCTGCTGTGCTCCAGCTGCAAATGAGGTGCTGACCTACGGATCAAGATTAGAGCCAAGTTGTAGTGAAGCAATGGTGTGGCTGTCAGAACCTCACCACTGGTTTTGCTGTGCAGATTACACCATTTTCAACTCCCCTATTTTCTGAAGAAGTCACATTGTCTGAACAGATCTGCCATGTCATAGCTGCATATTTGGTCTTATCATTTGATTTACTGTGGAGGAATGTATTTCTCAGGTAATTTCATGGATTTTAATGGAGTTGTAACAAGTTACAAAATGTTTATAACAAATTAATGGGTTTCACTTTGCACAAATTACTCCACGTTCATCTTTGTTTCATTCCTTCCCACCTACCTGGATTCCTGGTGCCCTTGCAAAGAACGTGGCATATGTACTCTGTTAGAACTCTCTTACTTAACTCCCTTTTTTTTTTTTTTTGGCAAAATGTTGGCCTGATTTTGCCTTCTTTCCCAATATTAAGCTTTTTTTCTGTATCTATTTATGAAAATAGCCTGTTTGAAAATTCCCTGGCATAACTTTCAGTTGTTTCATTCTTGCTAACCAAGTTAGTAGGAGGAAAGTGAGAGAAGTCAGTGCTTTGCTCAGAATTAAGTCATGTAAGGAATATGTCTTGGTTTAAAATGATAATTTTTTTCCTTGTATTACTGCATGTAGCTTCCCCCTTTTCCTTTGTTTTATGAAATGTTCTAAGCCTAGACATTCTTAGTCACTTCATTAGTGATGTGATCATTCCATTTTTTGTTTATCCTAGGCTTACATCATGTTGGAAATGAGCCATAGACATTTTAGGAAATGTAGTGCCGACAATTTTTCTTAAAAATGTAGTTCTGCATTATGGCACCATTTAAATATACCAAAAAGGAAAATATTTCCCATTATCTGTGATAATCCATTGTTCCATAAATTCCTTTGTTTCTCCTATGTAGTTTAGATCAGCTGCAGCTCCTCTGGTTTTCCACAGTGATGTTTTCAGTATTTTTTTTACCTCGCTTCATTCTTCTGCCTGTACTTTATGGCATAGAAAATCTAGCACAACAATCCTACAGATAGATCTTTGATGCCATTTATATTGTAATCTTCCAGGATTTAAAGCCAGGAACATAGCCACTTCTGTTTCCTTAAGCCAAGTCAATCAGTTCACTTCAAACTTGGGTAGACTACATTTAACTGGAGTTTAGGTGCAATGTTCAATGCATGTTGAAAGAAATGGAAAAGGACACCTGCACAGCCTGCTTCCTCATTGTCTTGAAATTGCCACTGTCCCAGATCCCACAGTGCATTTATGATGGTACAAGGACTATTTGAAATAGTTAATTGTTTTTTAAGTTTACTTTCAACCACTGATTCATTTTTATTCCATTTTTCTCTTTGCACATTTTCACATTCAAATAAAGTCATATCTCATGATGTACCTAGAGCATGCTTCTCTGTATTGATAAACAAATTAAAAAATATGTTGAAAAAACCTTATAGATCACTTCATCCTCATGCTTTTCACTGTGATGGATTTTGAAGCTGCATGGTTAACTATCAATATTCAACTTCAGCAGTTTTAAGGATCCTATTAGAAGATACCAAAACTAATACTGATGAAAGCAGAGCTAATCCAAATACCTCTAGACCTACTTGTAGGGAGCACCAACTGTGGGTTCGACATTTCTGAGTCTGAATTTTAGCTTCCTAACTAGTGCTAGCTCCTTTCCCAGGGGAAAGCTATCAATAGTTAGCAAGCTAAGATTCAGACTCAGAAGTGTCAAGCCCACATAAGAATAGAATCAATTATAACTCTGAATTTCTTCTCAGAATATTGAAGTTCTGTTCCTGGTTTTTCTGGTGGCTTTATGGGGAAGTCTCTTGATCTTTGAGTCCAGTCCAAAAATCAGAAATAGTATTCCAGCTTTCTTTGTCATGCAGCTTGAAGATGAAGGTGAATCTGTAAGAAGCATTTTTGTTGTTCAGTTTGAAATTTGTGTGCTTGAATTGGGTTCTCTTGTGTTTGAACAGATTGTTCAGTTGAAGCAGTGATCATGCACATTGAGAGCAAAGATTGTGTTTTATTGAGCAAGTATATTTTGCAACAGCTGTGAGCTGGGAAATAAGCCTTGGAGAAAGGAATAAGTAGTAACGCCTGCTGAATGCCATAGCACAGCACCTGTGGATGTGTGCTGTCATCTCTCCAAGGATGTCACTGCTTCTGCTTGGCCAGGCTGCAGCAGGATGTCTTAGTTACAGAGCCAGAGGCTCGAGTGAGAAACAGAGCTGTAGGTCATTGGCAATATGATTTTGTTTGTGTCTGGGGCAAGATGGGCTTTGTCAAAGGCAGGTGGTACAGGAACTTGTAAAGAGTCATACGTGTAAATACGTGTTAAGAAAGTAGTTACTGCACACATTCACAATAGCTAATCAGGGTTACGATGAAGATTTAAAGATGTCCCATCTTCCAGCTCCCCTGTGCTGCAGCTGCCTAAATGGCTCAAGTGCCTCAAATAATTAGCACTATTTTATGCTGATGGGTTTTGTGTGCTTTGTGGTGGCAAAAGACAGGCTAATTGGGAGTAATATGATTTCTGGCACATAAAACCAAAGGGTTGTTCTTTTCCTACATCAGTGAAGCTAAAAAAATACAGCTTTTTTCCATAAAACAAGACACATGCTGACTATTGCAACCCCAAAATAAGGAAATAAAATTAGAAAATGAAACTTCTTTTTCTGACATGAAAACCACTGCTAGAAGAAAACAAGTAATTGTTAATTTATAATACAGAATTAATTCTGGCTGGATTTATAGCAAAATATGTTTCTTATTTTATTTTTATGTTTGCTTTTTGCTTTGTTGATTTGTACAAATTGCATTCAGAAGGAATTCATGAAAATTAGTGTTAAGTAGCAACACAGCAATTTTCATGCTGGCTAAAGGAAGTGGCCCATCTAATTAATACCTTACTTTCAGAGAGGGATGAAACTAGGTGTCTGTGGGAGAGTTTATAGGAAAAAAAAAGCTGCTTTCGAGTCCTTCTAAAGAAAGGATGGTTTGTGACTAGGAAGGGAGATTTTGCATAATCCAGTGGAGTTCCTTGATAAGTTTGTGGAGTAGCCTTAGAAAGGGACCCACACAAAGTGCTGAAATCCCATTGAAATAAATTCCTCAGGAATAATAACTATATTTATGGTGTAACTTGAATATATTCCCAAGCTTAACCAAAAGGTGGTTGTACCCCCATTAATTTCTTGTACTTTCTTTCTATTTACAGATATAAATGAATGTCAGTATGGCAATCACTGTGCAAATGGGCGTTGTGAAAATACAGAGGGATCCTTCAGGTGTATTTGTGCCCAGGGTTTCAAACTCTCTGCATCAAAGGACCAGTGTGAAGGTAAGAGAGAATATGATTAAAATTCATGAGAATGCAGTTACATTTTAGATAATATTTTTCATCTATCTTTTTTTTTTGCATTTTGCTTTTAAATGTACAATACTGATGAAAAAAACCCCAAAATGTAGGAATGTGTATTTCCATTTTCCTATGATTACATTGTAGATTTTGACACGTGTTATAAAGCCAATCAAGAACATGTAGTAATATTTATATTGCTAAACATGAATTTTTGCAAAATCCATGGTATATCTGGTATTTTGGAGGTTTAAGGACAGTGCCTTTTGCTTTTCTTTCTGTCTTTTTTTTTTTTTTCCCTACCATGTGGGTGAGTGGCATCAAAAAACCTAGACTGCTCCCCTTTGGAGCCCAGCAGTGTCACTTACTGCTGAGCAGTTAACACTGCCTGCACTGGTGTCTCTGGATTTCCAGTAGTACACTTTGAGAGAGAGAGCTTGGTGTCGTATCTCTAGGAACAGGACCTGTACCTCCAAAGTGTCAGTTCCCACATTTCTTCCACATCGAAAATGCCCATTAGAACTGCTCCAGTGGAACAAAATTAGGTCTGAAGTTAGAGTGAAGTAGTCTGAGGGAGAACCTAGAGCATGTACAGGAGGTATGAATAGTCCGCTCTTTAACTAGAGGGTACTTGAAACT
This sequence comes from Donacobius atricapilla, assembly GCA_013397315.1. Taxonomy (NCBI): domain Eukaryota; kingdom Metazoa; phylum Chordata; class Aves; order Passeriformes; family Mimidae; genus Donacobius; species Donacobius atricapilla. The sequence continues at coordinate 95,401 of WBMY01008420.1, forward strand.
TTTCTGTAATGGTGAAAATCTGGGACAGTGTCTCCAGGCTGTAGAAGTGCACAGAAACCTACATGTTACTTGTCAGAAGTTGGATTTCCTTCTCTTTCCTTTCCCTCAGCTTTCCCTAAGTGTCTCTGTACAGCACCAAACACTTCCAGACTTCTGAGTGCTAAAAATAATACAGTAAAACTAAATGATCGTTCATATAAATTTGTCAGGAAGTTTGAAACAAAACATCAGTGTAAGTTCAGTGTCTTGAGTGAGTTAAATGTGCTGTTCAGGACACACAGCAGACTGATCGTGGGGAAAATATGTAGACAAAATTTGACTGCTTCCTCTGAGCCTTTCATGGAAAAGAGCCCTTGCCAAGCTGAGCTGGCATGTGCAGTCTGTTCTTCTTAAAGTGCACCCTTCTAAAGTAAGGGCCTGTACACATGCCCAGCTGCTTCACGGAGCCCCACAGATTTCAGTGATCCTTAAATTCTAAACTTCTGTGGTTGCAAGGCACCGTTACTTAAGAGGTCAGACTGTACAGCCAGAACACAGACCTGAAAAACCTCATTGAGTAACATCCTCCTGTTTGAATTGAGGTGGATTTCCAGAAAGACATCTAGCTCTGCCAAAATGCTAGAAGTGACGAAGAACTCACCTTGTCAATTTAAATACTGCTTCTTAATGAATATTTTACAAATAACAGAGGGAAAATAGGCTTCCTAGCTCAAAAAAGGCATGTGCTATGTTCTGAATGCAAAGTGCCACTCCCCTCCAATACTTTGAGTTTTCCATAGGAAAATTTAAGTTTGATGTTCAAATCCATGTTAGCTCAGGCTGACCCCAGTTTATGAGAACTGATGCACAGAGGGTTTAGAGTGTTGTGGAAGCAAAGAGACATTTCCCCACAGTTAAGATGATTAATACTGTTACAAGGCAAGAATTTTAAGGAGCCTTAACGTACAATTTAATAGTGGATTAGCCTGTCAGTGTGCATCTGCAAACCACACTCTGGTAAAAGGTGGTGATCCTGCTGGAAAGTATTTTGTGGGTTTTGCTGACTCACTGGAGTGGCTGACTTGTTACCTCTGCCAGATATAACAGAAACAAAAGCAGCTCTCAGGCAGCATGTGTATTTGTGTGTCTGTGTGTACTCAGTTGTGCATTGAGGGATAAACTGACATTACAGGAGAGAATGCTGGACACAGTCATCTCAAGGAAAACACACAGACTGCAGTTTCATATCATTTTATGCATTACATTTACTGTCTGTACTTAATAAATAAATAAGTTAAGTAGTACTGGATATTGATACTGTGCTTTTCTGTTTTGTTCAGACTTGGTCTTTGTACCATTTGATGAGTAATTGTTGTTTTCAGATGTGTAACAGTTTCCCTGTCTCTGCTGCTGCAGATATTAATGAATGCCAGCAGCAGTCAGTCTGTACGAATGGACGCTGCAGGAACACAGAAGGATCTTTCAGATGTGTCTGTAGCCAAGGCTACTCATTATCATCTGCTGGAGATCAGTGTGAAGGTAAGCTTAGGGACTTAAGCTACTGACTAATTTTTTTCAACAAGATCTTGAATATTTCAGCTATAGGCATGAACTCTATTAACAATGGAGTAGAACTATATGTTGCCTCTCTTTCTTTCCCTACACTGCCAACTATTCGTTCCCACCAACACAACCACATATTTAATGGATTCTTAGAAATAGTCCCTGTCATCTTTCCACATATAAAAAATCAGGACATCTGTTTCCAACAGCAAGATTGGAAGACCAGTTGACATGACCAAAAATAAGTCAGCCTTTCCAAATCTTGTTGTTTAGGTTCTGACACAGAGGCTCTGTATTACAAAAGCTTCTGCCCAGCATATGCTATTCTCATGGGGGCCTGCTAGTTAAAACTTCTTCTCCAGCTGCTTTTGGGAACCTGCAGCCACCACAATCACACATGTGCACTGATAAGAGAAAGTATTTAGTAGATGACAAGTTCCAGCAGGATCTGCTGGAGCTCACAGCTTGAACTGTCTCAAAAGGCAGTCTAGGTACTGAGCTTGTAAAAACAAAAGTAAGAACTGAAAGATGTACAATATATGTAGCAAGAAATGCTGTGTTATAAGAAAAAAACATTCTCTTATCTCTCAAGTAAAACAATTTAATTGTCCAGTAATTGCCAAACTGATTTTTTTTTCTAATGAAGCATTTCAAAGCTACTCCCTCTTCTCTGTTATTGGCTATAACATCTGATATGGTATAGTGTAACATAATAGTGCATATCTGGTGCACTACTCACGGCCACCTTGAGAATGTAAGATTACTTACCAGCAAACTCCAAGAAAGATCCTACCTCAATTCCTTGCATATCTCACACTAGCAGGGAGAAGTAGCTCTCAGTTAAGGTCTCACTGTACATGTGGCATTAGCTCATAAAAGCTTTTTAGTCTCTGGTATGCATTCTGTAACCGCTGATACCTTGCAAGATACAGCTTCTTACTGCTGTTCTACCAGATAGGGTTCTGCTGCTAGGTTATCCTCCACACTGGAAGGCAGTCCTCAACTTTTCCCTCACAGCAGTAGGTCACGAATCCTCTTCAAGTGATACAGGCAGAAGAGCAGTTCCCACCTGGGCCAACCAAATGCTGTTTTCTCAAGGTAAACTTCTAACAGACTTTATCATCAGTGATTATAGTGGATTGTCCACATTCAATGAGTGGTGCCCTCTCCTGAACTTCTCATCTACAAAGAATATCTTCTAAAATCTTCTCAGCACACTGATACTTTTTGATCCTGAGCTATCTGGAGAATATGTTCATGGAAGAACTTAGCACAATCTTCTCATCATTCGTGCTGAGTACCAGCATCTCTCGCATCAGCTTCAAGAAACGTGGGCTGATGATGCAATTCACTAGAAATTTGCATCAAAGAATTTTGCTCTCATCTGTCTTCAAGATCTTCGTGAATTGCAGTAGACGTAGCGATACTCTGTCAAGAATCAAAGAAAAAGGTGGTGTAATTGGTCACAGGTCCTTCCTGCCTCCCCAAAACAGAACAGATAATATGGTGTATTTTATACAGCCCAAGAAGTCATGGTATCTGTTGCAGCTCTCCATCACCTGGCCTGTCAGGATAGGTTCGTGCTTTATCTTCAGCTCTTTCTTGATCCTGATCAAAGGCAGTTTTCAAGACAAAATAGTTTCAGACACTTCCAAGGCAAAAGAAGAGGGATTGAATCAAACAAAGAAAAAGGGTAATACCATTCTCTTACCCGAGGATGTTTGTCTCATTTCAAAGCCTGCAACCAAATTTACAGCTTCTCCACCCAGTGACGGGTTAATTTATGTAGCCACGGTTTGTTTGCTAAGACTTCTGTTAATATTGCAAGTCCTGCACAAAATAATTAATCTCTTGAAGTGGAAAAAGTTCTGTGCTTTCATTATATCCCTTAAAAATTTTCTGAAGTACAGGATGTTATAGACTGCTTTGTGCACCTTGGAAACCAAAGCAAAAATCACCTTAAGAAGACATCCAATGTTTCTCCACATAATGACCTCTGATTCTTGGATTAGTCTATTTATCTGAATGTTTTCTAAGACTCAGAAAATAGAAAAATAGAAACATTCAGAACATAGAAAGCAGGAAAGAGATGACAAAAACTGTGAGCATACCACAGCACAATTGTCTGGAAAAAACGAAGTGGTTCAAATTTTGTCCAGTTTCTCGAAGAACCAGATAATGGACATTTGTCACATCGGAGGATACCCAGAAAATGTATGATGCTGTAAAACAAATGTGATTAGCAAACCACTTGCAAGGAATGTGTTTGCTTAATTAGGTTTTCTTCTGGTGCAGATGTTTTCTTAAAGATGTTGCATGCAAGAAGCAGTTTGCTGGTTTATCTTTATAACTGGTGCAAACTTCTACGAATATTGCAGAATTTGGCAGAATTATGCTGTGCTCATTTTCAGCTGTGCTTTTTGCAACTCCCTGACTGAAGTTTTTGTCTGGAAGCCCTTGTGCAGTATTTTACTTGTTTAAGAATAAAAGTTATTTGCAAGTAACTTATATATACATCAATGTGTACAAGTATACATGCAGTATGTCTTCAAGATACACACCCACATGCATGTTTGTCTTCTGCCTTAGTCTGCCATTCAGCATCTTGTTCTTGAGATGAAGTGACACGGAGACTTCTTGCTCATTGTTGCTCTGAATAAGAGGGAACACGAAGTGTAAGGGTGAGACCTTGTCTTAACTGACAGGGAGCAGGAATATGTGCCAGCAGAACTTATATACAGACTGTACATCTCAAAGAACCTGGGTTACTGGAAGCGAGTCTGAAGCATAAGTCTCCAGGGTTCTCCTAGAGCTTTCAGACATTTCGCTAACCCAAATGTTCAAGACATGCATGTGTAAAGGGCAGTAAAAAGCATTGAATGTCTCAAGCATGAGTTACTGCCTCTCATTTTCCTGGGGATTCTCATGCAGCACTCATACAGTTTCTGATGAAGGGCTGCATCACAGAAAGGGAGGTTTGAATCCTATATGGAAAATAATGCATTTTGAGTGAATTTGGCAGAAGACACCTTCTTGTTGTGAGACTTGACATTGACTTAGCACAAGGGAGTCATTAATTTTTCTTGTGATCCTAGTCAAAATTAATTGCTTTTTTAAAAAGCCACAATTTATTTCACGGTTGAAAATGGTTATAAAACATGTGGCTATCTAAAGGTCACAACTTTGTCAACATTAAGTGCAATTTTATCTTCATTAACATTCGTGTAAGAAAGCTATCCCTATTTCTTACTTTTATTAAATGTATTAAATTCCAAGGAGAATGATATAGTGTGGGCTTTCCAAAGATAAATGTAGAAATGAGGTCATGTCCTCTTTTTAATTACAATTGTTATTCATTCCTGCAGCACAGGAAGAAGTTACAATTCTAATCAGCTAAAATCCATACTTAAGAAATCAGAATAATCAAAGGTACTGGGGAAAGTGTTTGATTACTGCTTTTCAAATGAAGCTAACAACATTATCAAAGCAATAGGCTGGGCATATTATTAGGTAGGGCTCTGTGGAGGCTGAGGGAAGTTGCTTATGAGACAATTTTTTTATTCAACTCTCTAACTTGCTGTTTGTTTCCCTTTAAAACTTAGAGGCACAGGCACCAAATACCTTGTGATCTTTAGTTGTAATGAAACCAAAACTGTATAATATCACTGGATTTATGGCTCAGGTGCAGCACTGTGCAAAAGCAGCCATTCGGCTTCATGACCCAGCGGCTAAAACCCTGTGACATGGCTGTATTGCATCTTGTGAACTGCATGAAAAGCCACTCACCAGCAGAGCAGTGCGCACAGCATGGTCCCTGTCATAGGAGCCTGCTGCCCAGGTGGCTGTTGTGTGAGCAGCCTCCCCAGGCACACCCTGTCTGGTGTGACACCAGCTGGACTTGGGCTCGCCTGCTCTCAGGGCGATGCCTGAGTCAGGTCACTTCCAACTCAGGGATTTCTGTTTAGTGGTTTAAACATGTCTAAAAATGACTGTTTTAAATTTGCAGTAGTAGGTATTTTTTGTATCTGTCTTCTAAATGTGCAGCTGCTTGGATTTCTTTTTAACTGCATTACTGTTATGATGTGCTTTTGTGAGAGATGCAGATGGCACATGAGTCATATTTGCTAGGAATAAATCACATACAAACTCAAATTTCAAAGCCCTCTAGAAATATGAGACGTTTGATGACATGATGAAAGGAAAATAACAAAGAATCCTAAAATGTAGTAAACTTGATTTCTATGTATGCACACAGTTACGTCATGTTATGTGGAAACTATTAAAAATTTCTTCAGTTTCAACATCATCTAATAATTTGGTTGCCTTTTTATTGCAGATGTTGATGAATGCCTTCAAGACAGCAATGTTTGCCTAAGAGGAAGCTGCATAAATACTGAAGGGTCTTATAAATGCACTTGTCCGGATGGTTTCCAGCAGATAGCGAATAGGGGATGTCAAGGTATGAAATAGGTGTGAAAAATACCTGGATCATTATTATAAATGTGTGGGCTTGTAAGTGTAACTTCTGATAGTCACAGTTCATGCTAAGGAGGAGAAACTCATTTATCATCTTTCTTACTCTTCTTATTTTCTGTTTTCATTCATTCTCTTCTCTCTGTAAATATATGCTGAGAAATTATTTCAAGAGGCTGAAGTCTCAGGCTTCATAACTTGAAAGAGAACCTGGTTTAGAACTAAGAGAGATACAGCATTGCTTTATTCCCAAATCCTCAAAACATTTATTTTGACAGAACATTCCATGTGTTGTGAAACAGAGATGTAACAACAAGAGCAGCTTTGTTAGCATCAAGTCACATTAAATATCGACTTTATAAAACACTTGAAGTACTTTGCGGAGGATGGGTGGGGAGGAAGGGAATGTGTTATCTGAGAGTGAGTCAGCATTGCCAAACCCAGGAAAACACTTCCCTGGTTTTCATTTTGAACAGTCCCATCTTCATGTTGGCACAACACCCAGGCATGCCTCATCACTTTTGCCCACTATTTTTGTGAGACAGAAGCCATGGTATTAGCTGGAAAATGATAACATATTCATGTTCTAAATGGCTGAAGAACCAGAACACTGGACTTTGCTCTGGGTGCTCTCTTATGCATAGTTTAGACTCAAGCTGGGAAACTGGATTGCAGCTTATCCACACTGAAGATCTTCTGCAACAAACACTAAATTCCCTCTAAAAGTTCTGAGTATTCTATGTGACTGCTTTCTAATTCAAAAAATGTTGCAATCAGCATACAGAAGTGCTGTGTTAGACCTTGCTTTAGCAGATAAAAGAGAATTGACCACAAGCTAAAATCAATGGTAGCTTTGATACCCATCTATGCTCTTCAATTTGCCATCTAAAGTAGTAGATATATGCCTCATATTTTAAATGGATAAATATAACAAAACTGGAAGCACTTATGAGCCCACTAAGGGACAAACAGTGCAGACAGAGAGCTATTGAATTAAACTGGCAAATTTATCACAGAGTGCAGTGTCTGCAAGTTGAATCTGGACTAGACTAAAAGTTAGGGGTACATGTTTTGGTAAGGAGAAAGTTGAAAAGACTCCAAGACATGAGAATCTGTAGTTTGTTCTTTCAGAAGTATTATACTCAATTTCCCTAACACTGGTAATTTTGTCTTCCTGTCTTTTAATACATCATTCTACTTTGTAGAATCAGCTGGTTCAGTTTCCATTTTTCTAGCAGTTTTAAGACAGCTAAATCTTGCGTACAGTTTGAGAAGGTACAATACTGTCCCTGTCATTGCTGATCTCCCACCATTCCCAACTTTCAGAGTGCTTCAGGAGGTAATTGATGTGTAGTTTGCATTTGCTCTGAATTCAGAGAAAGTTTTATACACGTAGGTGTTGTGTTCAGCACGGTGCACTAACTTTTCCATAGGAACCTCATGCAGATAGAACTTCCCTGTGCTGCCTGGAGCTTTTCTTTCCTCTTATGGCCTCCATTTCAGGACACTAGTTGGAAGGTTTACACACCTAGGCTAGAATCAGTCTATAGCTAGAGAAAATTCTATAATGGATGTCATGGTCTTGAGATGATGATGTTGAAATCATAATTTCTCTAGTATATCAAAATTGCTGGCTACTTTGATATATTCTGGATGGCTGTAACCAACAAAAGGTACAGTTAAGAATGAGAAATTCTAGAGTTTGGATAAGGGAGGAATAAGCCTCATGGATGAGTTTTGTTTGTAAATTTGTGTTTGATCTCAGCACGGTACTGAATGCTTCTTAATAGGTTTTTGTAAAGCAAAAACTATAAAAGTACAATTACAGCATGAATGGTAATTGATATGAAAGTGGTAGTACCTTAATGAAAGAAGTCCTTAAGTTCTGAGGGTTGCTGAAATGGGTTCTGTTTTGGTTGCTAAAATAAGATATTAATCAAAAGGAAGTATTTGTTTTTCAGATTCACAAGTTTGAAAAATGCTTTCTAAATTTAAAATAGAACCCAGCAAAAGAGATGATGATAAGCTCTTATATAGCAAACTTTGGGGGTCATTCCCACTTCCTATCAGCAAAAAAGAGCATTTGACTTTAAATTATATAAAATCAGCCTTGTGGGAAAGATGCAGCTCTAACCTGCTACTTAACATGTGGAGTTAGATGCCCAAGCTGACCAGTGTGCAGCTGTCAAAAAGCAGTAAGATGGAGCTGAGCTTTCCTGTAACACAGAAGAAATGTTGGCTAGGATGGTGCTTATGCTGATATCCCACAAGTCACTCTCTGCTCATCCTCATCACAAAGTGGTGAGAATATGACGCACCAGAACATAATGACATTTATACAGTGTTTAAGAATGATCCCAGGTGATTTGGTTGCTCTGGAAGATGAGCCATTCACACAGCTATTTACGTATTTACAGTGGAAATAGAAGCTGCTTTTGAGATTAATTGAACAGAGGTTTCATATTAAGACTGTGATGATTTGCAAAGCTCTTAAATGTCTCTGTGCTTTCAGATATCAATGAGTGTGAGAGATCTGACCTCTGTTCACCACATGGAGAGTGTCTAAACACGGATGGTTCCTACCAGTGCATATGTGAGCGGGGCTTTTCTGTGTCTGCAGATGGCCGAACATGCGAAGGTGAGACAAGTTATGATAATCCATTCCCATTGATTTGCTGTTACTAGGAGGATGAGAAGAGTAGTCAGTCAGTCACTACTGACTCTAAAATCTGCCACTTAAGGCCCCTTTGTTCTTTTTCTCATAAATAGATGATGTGCAAAGTGTGTTTGGAACTCAGGCTTCTGATAAGTTTCTATGGGTAAGACACACGTGAATATTTAGGATTAACTAATTTGAAGCTTAAATGCATTATCAGCAAGCCTGAGCTACCTGAATGTTCTCATTGCTGTGTGGAAGACAACAGAACCTTGCTTGTCCAAACTTTTAAATAAAATACACAAAACAGTAGCTCCAGTGAAAAGTTGTACTGAAATCCAGTAGTTCTATTATAGAACTTCAGGCATTTTGAAATGGCAGAAATGGAGTAAATAGCAGTAATTAGATCTTTATAGAAACATCAGTCAGGAGCCTGGAATTTAGGGTAGCTATGTTTTCTACATTGCTATATCACAAGAATATTCCTGTTGCTAACAGCATACACATTTGCAAGTGATGCTGGTCTCCTGCACTGAATTTAAAACAAGACACTTGTGCTCGGTGATACCAAGAAAGTATGTGGCTTTGTGAAGACAATGATGCTGATAGAAAATAAACACTCCCTTAACTAGATTAAGAATGGCTATTCTTATGGTTGAGAGGTGTGTTCAAGACAATAAGGCTTGTGGGAAAAGTTCAGAAGGGGAAAAATTATATGGTAGTATTTCAGCAGGATGCATGCCAAGGAGAAGCACTGAGCAGATGATAGCTCAGGGTTAGAACCAATGGGTAGTGGATCTCAAGCACCCAAGAAGTAAGCAACTGTTCTCTCTCCCAAATTACAGGCCAGCAAATCCATATGTGATTGGTTTTCACAGGCCAATTCTTCTCATAGTTCACTTAGGGATAGTGAAAACATTTGTCCTTTGTGGATGAGGTACACTGAAACTTGTGTCTAACTGTTGCATTTCCCTGCTTATACCAGAGAAAAACAAGCATTACAGCTTTATTACTGAAGCTGGCATGTAACCTGCCATATATTTAGTAATGTGATCTCTCATGAAACGAAATACAGTGCTGGCAGGATCACTGTTCTGCCTGATGCCAGGGAGTAAGTGCTGTGTATTTAGATATAGCATAACATCAAACAATGCCATTTGTGTTTTACTTATTACTGATAATTATAAAAAATTCTTGAGTGTCTTTTAGTGCTTTTTTCTGTCTAAAAATTCGCTTCATTTTGTAGTCATGGCATAAGTTGAAAGAAATATTCTCTTACTGCCAAGACAAGAACTTGGTCAAGTAAACTAGAGAGCGCAAATCTGGGTAACTCCACTGATTCATGGAGGAGGCAGTATTTTATGATTTGAAGCAATGGGATCATTCCAAAGCATGTTCATGGACTCCTTTCATCAGCATGTATACATTTCACCCAGTGTTCAGGAAGGATATGGCCATATATCTTCAACTGCTCTGCAAGAAAAGTAGTAGCAGGTGTTTTACCTCATGTTCAGCATAGCTATAAAAGAGGGGGAAAAAAGTGGCCAGAGACAAATACAGCCTTCTCTTTGTAAAAGCCAAATCCTTTATTTCAAAATGGAACTAGAAGAACACTTATTAACCTTGAGAAATCAAAGTCCCAGAAATTAGCAAAACTGAAAAGGAACACAACTTTAAAATAAAAATTCAAAGTCATTGGCATCTACTGTTAGGAGTTGTATCAGAAGCAATGAGCTCCTCTGCATCTCTGACATTTAATAAAACAGCACAGTTTCCAGGGAAAGGTTGCTATCATATATGATGAAGTAATACAAAGTTAATCTCCATTAGAACAACAAAGCCAAACTTTTGCTAAATAGAAAAAGATGAAGTCACAAGATCTTATTTCCAGGACTGTGACTAGTTTTGGAACTTTTTAATGAAGAATAAAACAAGTACAAAACCAGTTGAGCATGCTTCACAAGTAATTGGTGTTGTGTATGGAATACAGATCAGACCTTATATTCAGCTCTTGGAAAAGTATTTTAATAACTTGGCGAAGCAAGGGTACTTCTAGTCTCTGAAGCAGCAGCACTGCTTTTCCACCACAATTAGTTTCTCCATTCTGTCATTTTAATAAAAACAACTCCAGAGTTTTGAAAAAAATCATTTTAAGGGAGCATTGATGGCATCATTGTCAATATTTGTAGTGGTATCAGCTTCATGCTAAAAGGTAAAATGAAACAAAAGGAATGTGTGACATTCCAGGTACTGAGAAGGCATGTGGCTTCCAGCCGCAGGAGCTACTGTTATTTACACTAAGTGCCTCTGTGAATTTAATTCTAGAGTAAGTGAGTGAGAATAACTGTTCATACCATCAAAGAAAGAACCTGAGAAATTTTTCCTGGATTCACACACCTCTCTGTACCTGGGGAGCAGATTTTCCATATCTCTAGACTTTTTTTATGTAAGTTTGACTTGGTTTTTTTTTAAGTTTGAAACAACAACAGCATAAAACATTTAAGAACCTCATGTGGCTTAGTTCTGGTATGGAATTTTTGTGGCCATTGGCCAAAGTAAACTGAACAGCTGTGGAGTCTGTGTCTTCTTCCAAGGTGTAGACAAACTTTTGTTGCAGCAGTGACATTCCACTGCAGCCTGGCCCCAGGCTCAGCAATTTGACTGTGCTGGGCTCTCTGAACTGGAGGCTCTCAGAGTTCTCCTTAGCTCCTTGCTGAGCTTTCCGGGGTTCATGTAAAGACAGTGGTTTACCCAGCTGGCTGCTAGTTGAATATGTTGGCAAAACCTCAAGTTAGAGGTTCTCTGATGCTTAAGTTGATACCCTGCCTCAAGCATCTCTTCTGTTTCCATGTCCCATCCCATATGTCTCTCATTGGCTTCTCCCTGCTGCAACAGGCAGTCCAAAAAAACTTATACATCCCACCAGAGCTCTCCAACCTCTATTTCTTCCTTTTTATTGTGTACATGTTATGGGTAGCTCTGGAAGTTTCAGAATCAGAGCTCTGTATCTCTAATCACAGACCTCTCTTAGGAACCAGTTCTTCTTCCAGACATATTGCTATGTAAGTAGATTTCAGTGAGATTTAAGTATCGTGCTTGAGGTTGAGGTTGCCTTCAGATTGTCAGAAAACAGAAACACAGCGTGAATTGCACAAAAGTGTGCATGAGTACACGCATCTTGCCTCTTGATTAAAGCAGGCAGCACTGATTCATGGATTCTGTAGTAGGTTGTAATTACGGAGAACTGCTTTAGTCACTCTACAGACATAGGATATATTAGTTTCATATTTAGTTTTTTCCCCGACTTTGTTTCCATGTAGCAAGAGAATTGCCGATTACAAGCCTCACTCTTTATGGGGTGATTAAAGAAACAAATGTCCTCTCTGGCTGTAAAAAAGAGTCCTTTGAGTGAACTGTCTAGACAAGGAAAAATATTTGGTGCTTGGACCTTCTCTGTAATATCCCATGCACCGAAAGATGTTCAGACTGTACTTTTAAAAAAAAAAACCAAACAAACAAACCTGTCTTCTGTGGCTGTATTATATATTGAATTAGGACACTTGCTATAATCACAAGTTTTGTTTCTGTGGCTTTTTAGTCAATGACCTTGTTTTACCTACAAAGAATTAGCTGCATGAACCATTCCCATGTTCCCTTTACCATTTAGGTTTTAAGTAAGAGGAGTTCTGTAATTTGGGTAATTCTAAAATCTCCAGTTGTAGTTTCTTCTGCGTAGGTTTTTAACAGTAACTGTCCCATGGCTCAAGAACTTTGTTATTTAACCAATGTTGCTCACTGAAGACACAAACACTGTGTTATTGACTGTTTGAAATTCCTGGCTGTCAGGCCACCATTGTTTACTCATTTTGAATTCCTTTTCTTAACAGAGCTTTCTGATTAAGAAACAGTACTCAGATTTTTTACTGGATATGTGAAACTCTGCTGATCACATGAGACTATTAATATCAGATATATTATGCAGGGACAGTGCACAGCAGCAAGAAGGAGGGACCAGAAAAACACAACTGTAAAAAAATTTGTCTTCCTCCCAGTAACTCCATATGCATCTTTTTATAATCCTATCACTGTGGGAAGGGAACTTGAAAAGGAAAAGGTATAAAAGGTGGTTCTTAACCTTTCACCTCTGACAGTCTTTAACACAGATAAGTTGCTTATTCACGTTGTTGAATTAATTCTGTTAGGAAGGGTTTGTGGTAGGTTTCAATAAGTTCAATATCCAGAAACCATCTAAATTTTCGTATTCAATTCTGTGAGAATAAACATACTGGCTATTGTATTCTTTGCCAAATACAATAGCCCTTTCTAAAATAAATTCCTTGAATATTTTTCCTTTGTTTAATAAATCAAGATGTAAAGACCATTAATATCTTTTCTTCAAAACTTACAAACCAAATAAATTTTTCTGCCAGTTCATCTGCAAGTACTTTTTTTAGAACCATCAATTATATTCAGATATGTATCCTAGATTTTGATGTATTTAGTACATCCAGGTTTTGCATGCATTTTGTAGGTAGGCTGAAGTTTGTTAACCGATGGATCAGTTCAGTAGGAGAAGTGAGTTTTCCATCACTTAAACATGAAATTACCGGTCTGTCTGAGAAAAATGTCAAAATTTCAGTTTGTTCCATTGGTACAGAAATTGCCAGAGACTGGTTTTTTAACCTTTTTAAGAGGATCTGAAAAGACTCTTCTGGCCTTAAAAGTCTACATGCAATTCCAAACCTTTTCAGACCCCACCACAGTACATAAGAAAAGTTGGTTTTGAAGATCCCAAAAGCACCACTCCCTGAGGTATGCAAAGTTCGTGCAGATGAATTTGAGCACTTGGGCTGCAAAAGGGCAGCACAAGAGGTAACAGGTGTGGATGGTAAAGACATGCTGCCCAAATTTTGATAGCTTGGAGGGCTGTGACCACATGGTTCAAAGCCTGAGAGTTCCCTTTCAGCTGAGCATTAAACACAATTTAAAAGTAAAAAGTCCTTGCCTGATGAGTATTGTCAGGTAAAAATGCAGTGCGTCTTTGCTGACTTCTCTAGGTTTTTGTTTGACACAGCTGTGAAGAGCTGGAGGAGTAGGCAGGACTACATTTGAGCCCTACTGTGTCCTTACAGAAAAACACCAGGTGTGGCTCACCTGTTTGGAGAAGCTTTCTCTTTGTGGCACTGCAGGATTCAGTCCCAGCAGTTCTTTAGTTCAGGGAGTACCAAAAGCCTTCACTGGAGGTAGAATGATGGTAGGCTTCATCACAAGAAGGGCTACCAAAATATGCAGAATTAATGATAGTAACAAGCAGTTAGATAAATCACTTTATTCACCGTTTAAAATGCAATTATCCCTTGAGGAAATGTGCAGGAGGAAATCAGACAGCAACCATACTTAACAGCATAATGTTTTTTACGAAGGAAGTACAGCGATTTCTCTGCTTCCAACTGCAGAGGAATATGGAAGGTGGAAGGCACTAATCCTAGTATCCTGACAGGTTCACAGTTTCAGCCAATGTTCTTCCTCCTGAAAAGCACCTCATGATATCTTTAATGACCAGATATGGCCAGGGCTTTGGGTTTGGGTCTCACTTTGAGTGGAGTTAAAAATAATGCATTCCTAGCACTTGTAATACACTTATAAAAATAAACCACAGTCTGCCACTAGCAGCTCTGCTTAATTGTAATTTGATGGGCAACTGAGTCAAAAAACCAGACTTACACATGCAAGTGACTTACTTGTAAGGCCAGCAAACCAAAACTGGAACTACAAATGAAAAGACCAGTACAGAAAACATTCTGGCATTGGAATTACTTTGTGTACCTGAGTAAGATGACTTGTATGTAGATCTACAGGAATTAAGACAGGAGGCTCGGTCCAAAGATATTTACCACTTTCACTATAAAATTGTTATCTGTGCTGAGAGACAGATTGGGATCTGTGCAGCACTTCTGCACAGGGGGTGTAACGATATCCTTGAACCCTTTTTGTAGGCATAGTGAGTTCAGTGAGCTCATGTTGTCCACTATGTAATACTACTGGTAGAATCTGTAAGTCAGAGAAATTATTTAAACTATGCCTTAGTCTGTGGTTTGTGACATCATGGTGTGGTTAGGAAGTTTGGTGAAACAGATGGGTGCGGGCAGTTGACCATTGCTGACATACTGCAAAGCTAACCCTGAAACAGTTTCTTAAATTGTTTGTGTGCTTACATTAATTTTTGTGTCTTGTCCTTGTGTTCCATCCCAACTCACTGAGACATAGCTGCATCTGTTTGCAAAATGGCCCATCTCAAGGTTTTCTGCGCTCTTCATGAATGTCTGCCTTTGGCTGTCACACAGCCTGTCTGATGTTAATTCTTCCTTGCAGATGTGGATGAGTGTACGAACAGCACGGTGTGTGGCAGTCACGGGTTCTGTGAAAACATGGATGGCTCCTACCGCTGTCTCTGTTACCAAGGGTACCAGGACACACAGGATGGGCAAGGGTGTACAGGTGAGGTGCTACGAGTCACTGCTGCAAAGTTCAAGGGAGTAAAAACAAAACACATTTCACATTTTTGTTTTCTGTCATTTTTTATTAAAGTTTTGCCACTTATTAGTAAAATGGAGTTGAGCTCTTTTTTACTCACTGAACTTTGTGCCAGATGGATACTTTACTTTGTACCTATTTAATGAAAAAAACCTGTTATTAGGACAAACAGAAGCCAACTGCAAATAAGCTAAGCCACTTATTTCTTTTAGAAAACCCAAGAAACCTCCATGTTTCTGCATGTCAGGACCATTCACAAATATAATGGCATGGATTTAATATTTTAGCTTATTTAAGTGCTACATCTGTTTAGTCTCTTAGCTGTGTAACCCGGACCCTGC
The DNA here is from genome assembly GCA_013397315.1 of Donacobius atricapilla. Classification (NCBI taxonomy): domain Eukaryota; kingdom Metazoa; phylum Chordata; class Aves; order Passeriformes; family Mimidae; genus Donacobius; species Donacobius atricapilla. The sequence goes on from WBMY01008420.1 coordinate 110,947, forward strand.
ATTATCCCCTGCAGGAAATAACATCTGGAATGTGGCACAGCCAGATTGAATTAGATGGCACCTCCCTAGGCATATGGTGTTTAAACAGATTTTAACATTAGCTTCCAACTCCAGGAAAGACACCTATCATCATGAACTGTGCATTTCTTTTGTGACTAATAGGTTTCCAGATCTGTTGTTAATAGTGATGACTGGAGAACCATTTGAGGCAGCAAAAGTTTGTCATGTCAAATTAATACCAGATCAAGGAAAAGGTATTCATTGAGCAATTTCTTCAAGCCAAACTCAGGATGAAAAGGTTTACTGGTAACAGAGACCTAAATGGAATAACAAACAGAGAGGAGGAATTAGAAGCTTTAGGGAGTGTTTGTATACATTTCTAATATCTTAAATAGTTTTGTTACAAAATTCTTTGTGCTGTTTGACACTTACTTTGCTGCATACCAAGGTATACTTTGTCATACAGTGGCATTTCATGGATAAAAACAAATGAAGCAAAGAAAGTAAAAAATGGGAACGGAAAGGATGGTGTGAAACTAAATTTGAGTTCCCCCTGAAATAATTCTGAACCACAAAATAATGCATTTGTATATTTTTTTCTTGTATAATACTATATAGTATAAAATACTCTTACAAATTTTTGAAGCCAGTTATCAGCCAAAACAACATAAGGAAAAACTAAGTCTCTAGTTCCTGACTAGGCAATGTTCCCAACAGAAGACTTATTCCTTATGACAGGAACCCAGTAAAAAGATAAAGAAAAATCTGAATACATTTTTTAAATTTGAGCAAGCTCTTAAGTTAAAACCCATATTTATATAAAAACACACAAAAATCAACATTAATTCAGATGACTAGGTTTTGATAGGCAAGAGGTAAAAAGGATGAAATATTGCTTCACAAGTTATGCTTTAGACCATACTCAGTTACAGGAATTCCTGAGTTGTGATAGAAAAATTTCTATTTCTGATAGTAATCAGCATTATTTCTGTCTGCTTATGAGATTCTCTCATTAGAAGTAGATTTTCAAATGTCAGCATTAGCAACCCAAAAGACAGTTAAGTTAAGGGATCCTGGTAGTATTTGGTAATCCTTGTTTAAACAACAGACAGCAGTTCTATCAGTCAAAAAATCTTCTGGTATGGCTACTTAGCAGGTGTATGGAATCCAATTTAAAAATATGTGGAATTTTTGGGGGGGGAGTAATTTTGCAATGTTCAGCAGGGGTCCCTGGGTGACCTGGCCACAGCTTCTGTGGGTTGCAGAGCAGCCTGTGAGTCCATGCATAGACATATGATGGCAGTGGGGCTGGGGAATTTTCTGCTTGGTGATTGTTACAAGAAAAACGGTGTTTTGGGGAGGAAAATGAATTATCTTTATTGTAGTGCAGTCTGAATCTCAGCAAAACCTGCTCATTTTGCTTCTTGAGTTTAGTGAAAGTTTGATAATAAATTTAAGAAAACAAATTAAATTACTCAGAGTCTTAAATCCCAATAAGAGAATATACAGAAATGCAAGTATTTACAATGACAAACATCAAAAAAACTGTTCTCTTGTCTACGGTCAGCACCTAATCAGCACTAATAGTCTATAAACTGTACTGTGACTTTCAGGGGTCTTTATTTCAAAGGACTTACTACTTGTTTATGAATCCATTTAGGTGTTAGTGAATTTTTAATCCTTCCCCAGAGATCGCATCTGTAACCTGGCAGACAATATTGGCACAGATACAGGAGATAAAAGAACAGTCAGTAGTGGGTCTCAATTAATTTATGTTTCGGATTTCTTCCCCCAGATGTGAATGAATGTGAAATGTTGAGTGGAGTATGTGGCGAAGCCCTCTGTGAAAATGTTGATGGTTCTTTCCTGTGTCTGTGCTCTGATGAAAACCAGGAGTACGATCCAATGACCGGACAGTGCCGCTTCCGTACCTCACCAGGTAAAATGCCAGCAGATTTTTGCATGCTTGGCATGATTTCAGCTGCACACGCAACCATTGGAAAAGCAAAGCTGGTTGAAATACTGGTGTTGTTTTAACTACAGCAGAAAAATTTAAAACTCTGTCAGTGTCTTGGAAGTGTGTGCACAAGAGGGGGTTTTTCTAGGATGGAATATGCTATCAGTGAACCATTAGCAGTGAAAATATAGCAGAAGCACCTTTTGAATATTATACGTCAACAGACTTGGCAGTAGTATTGAGCAATTACTGTAGGTAAGAGTAAACAGTCTCGTTGGCTGTACTGTAACAATGAAATCTGATACAGAATCAAGTCTATGACCTGAGTGATTTTGGGTTATGTCCAATCTTTTACGAACACCCATTAGTATGCTTGGACAATGTTTAAGGGAGCATATTATTAAAACCAGTTGTATTTAGTTGTTGTGGTTTCGCCTCAGATGGCAACCAAGCCCCAGGCAGCCACTCACTCCCGTAGAAAGCTCATGGCTTGGGGTAAAGATAGATTAATAGGGAAAGTAAAAGCCACACACACAAGCAAAGCAAAATCAAGGAATTAATTGACTGCTTCCCATGGGCAGGCAGGTGTTTAGCCATCTCCAGGAGAGCAGAGCCTCATCACATGTAACGGTGATTTGGGAAGACAAAAGCCATCACTCCAAACATCCTCCTCTTCCTCCTTCTTCTGATTTTGTATACTGAGCATGTTGTCGTTCAGTCTGGAATAATATCCTTTTGGTCAAATTGGGTCACCTGTCCTGGCTGTATCTCCTCCCAGCCTGCCATGCACCCCCAATTCCCTCACCAGTGTGGCAGAACAAAAAGCAGAAAAGGCCTTAGCTCTGTGTAAGCCATGCTCAGCAATAACGTAAACATCTCAGTATTATCAACCCCGTGATCAGCACAAATCCAAATTACAGCCCCATACCAGCCACTGTGAAGAACTCTATACCAGCCCAAATCAACACAATACTGAAATCTTGTTAGCATTATCTAGAATTAATGTAAGTCCTAAGAGAGGGTTGTTGGGAAAGCGAAAACACAAACCACTAAATTGTTGTCGGTCTACCTCTGTCTGTCTCTCTTGAAGTGTTCTTGCCTGGTTTACTCCTGTTTTTCCTACTAGTCCATTGTACTGGATTTTATAAAGTATTTTTGGTGTTGAAAATACTACTGGAAATACACTAATTGAAAATATAGTTTAGAACTCTTAAAGCTGCCTTCACATTTCTACGCAGATCCAGTTTGGAGAAAGGAACAAACCCACAGTAAAGATGAACAGAGTACAAAAAATGACAGGATTTACTTGCACAGGGTTTTTTCCCCTCCAGAATGCAAATCTTGGTAAATTTTCCTTGTTTTCATACACTTCAGGCTGATCTTAGCTTCTAGAAAGCCTTAGAGGAATTGGCTTTTTTGCCAGGATGCTGACCTTACCAGCTTCAAGGCTGTGGCTATCTTCTCCTTTCACTCATGATCTTTCAGACTTGTAAAGAGGGTTAAAATATCCATGACCTAATTGTCACAAACATTTAGATCACTGAATGTAGCACTCAGCAGCACTCAAGACATTGCGTGAAATATGATTAACAGCTGATTGACAAACGTTTTGAGCTTGTGAGGAGGTAGTACTCAGGAGAGTTCAGCTAGCTGATAGAACAAAAACTAAACAAAAAACATAAAACAGAAAGAAAAAATTAGCAGAGGACCTGAGTCATGTAAAAAGAACTCACATCCAAAGGACATGTGAGGACATACCCTAACATTACTGTGGGGAGGAAGGGGATGAAGAACACAGTGTAACCGACTGTACTCTCAACAGATGGATAGTCTACTGTCAGTACTAACACCGTTGTGCTGTCAGCAGTGAGCACAGCTTTGCTGCAATCAGTCTGGAAAGTAACTGTTCTTCCCTCCCCTCCAGGCTTTTTCAGGCCCGAACAAAACGCATGCTTTGCCTTTGTCTCTTCTCTGATAAGGTCATCAAGATTGCTCATAGGAAACCATAAGGAGCTAGTGAGAAGTACTTTACATCATATGGTCTTGGACTAGAGTAAGGCAAAATGGCAGTATTCAGAACAGAGATCTTGATATCCTCTTTTCTTCCAAAGTAAAAGGAGAAAAGACTGTTGTTAGTTCTTATAAACTATTCTTGCTGCAAAGAATTCTGCAATAGCCAGACATCCTCTCTGGCTTTGACAAGCAACATACTCAAGTCAGGTGTGGTGCTTCGAGAGCTCCCCTGGTGCATATGGACATCATGAAAGGCAGAACTTAAAAGGCAGAAAAGAAAAACTTAATCTGTGTTATCCTGTTGCAGATGTCTGTAGTTCAGCCTGATTCACCCAGCTCCTGCTTATTTCTCATTCTGTATTTTTGTGCATAAAGAAGTACTTGTCCACCTTGTATGAAGTGCAAATAGGTGACATTTGTTCAAATGTTACTTTAATTTGAACTTTTCTTCCATGTGGTTAAAGGCTGTTAGATTTGTGGAATGCTGTGTGTTCGTGCTTTTCTTAACTTGCCATTAGAGCTCTCAAGACTTCCTTTTATTTAGATTCGACTTGCTGGAAATTTGTCTGTTGTTAGCTGTGCCTTGAAACAATCCTCCCAGTGTATGTATCAGAATTGAGGCCCCTGTTGTCACTCTCCAGTCAAAAAACCCAAAACAGTGCAAAAATTATGCAAGGCTTGACTGTCTCATTCCCCTCCTCTCTGCCATGCCATTCATAAAATCTAGGAAATGTTTCAGAAATAAAAAATATAAAGGGGGAAAGAACTTCATTCTGTAGGAGATGAAAATCTGCAGTTCTATACATCTTTGTAGCTGAGAGAGAAAAAATGCATGCTTTGGGTTGAAGTCTTCTCATTTATTCTTCTAACAAACTATGTAAAGCTAAATGTGATTAATTTCTAGCAAGTGCCAAGCTTGTGCATTTCAAGTAATAATCAATAATAGTAATAAATAATAAGTTTAATTGTGGTTTTCACTGTTGCATGCTGTAGTATGCATTTGAACTACTAATACAGACTAATATGCTACTTAACAGGTCTCATAACATTGAATCCAGAAGCTGTAATGAACAGCAAATATTTGAGGATTATAACAAGTGTGATTTGGGATAGCATGCCAAAACTTTAAATGTTTCAGTAGCAGTGCTTGCAGAGATACAACATCATTGGCATAAGGGAAACCTGGTGGGATGAAACTATGCCTGGAGTGCCACACTGGATATTTACAGGCTCTTCAGGCAAGGCAGTTGAGGTGGGAAGGTGGCTGAAATGTATGGAGCTTTCGTTTGAGAGTGGCACAGTTTAAAGTCTCCAAGTAAGGATTAAGGGACAAATAACATGGATGTCATTGTGGGATTCTACTATAAACCACCCAACCAGGACAATGACACTGATGAATTATTCTTTGAAAAACTGATAGAAACCCCCAATCAACTTCCCTTGTCCTCTGGGGGGACTTCTACTTGCCAGATGTTAATGAGGAGCAACAAACAGATCCAGAAGATTGCTAAAACACCTGGATGCTAGCTTCATGGTACAGATACTAAGGAAACCAACCAGGAAAGATGCCTTTTTTTATTTGTTGCTTAATTAACAAGGAGGGTCTCTAGTCATTGAAGTGGTGATTGACGGCTGTCTAGGACACAGAGACCAAGAAGCAATCAAGTTTAAAATCTGGTGACAAGAGGAAACTGCCAGCTTCAACTCTAAAGATATGAGGATACCAAACTTGAGGCTTCTCAGGGAGCTAGTTAGCAAGGTCCCCTGAAAAAATGCTCTTGAAGGTGTTGGGGTCCATTCAGTGCTGGTTACTTTTTAAGCACCACTGCCTTAGGAGCACAGGAGCAGGCAATTCCAAAACGTGGAAAGCCAAGAAGGCGAGGCAGACCACCAGTTTGGCTGAGCAGGGATCTTCTTTTGGAGCTAAGACAGAAGAAGAAGTTTTATGTCTAGTGAAAGGAAGGTCACATAACATGAGGAGAATACAGAGATTTTGCTGGCCACTGTTTGAAGAAAATCTGTGTGGCCAAAGCTCAATTGGTAGTTGAAGCTGACTATTACTGTGGAGGACAATAAAAAGGAGAGGGGTTTAAATACATTAATAAAGGCAGCAAAGAAATTACATGGGCCCATTATATGAGGATGGTCATCTCACAAACAGGGACATAGACAAGGCAGAGATTCCATTCTTTGCCTCTGTCTTCAACGTGGATGACAAGCTAAAGGGGTCCTATTGATCTGAGCTGGAGGATTACGGCTGTGAGAATTATAAACTTACAACTGACCCTGAACTTGTGCGGGATCTGCTGCTCCATCTGGATCTCTGTCTCTACGACCTAATGGGTTTAAACCAAGAATACTCAAAGTGCATCTCATGTCATAGTGAGGTCTCTCTCAATCATTTTTGAGTGGTCTTTGGAATCTGGTGAGGTCTCAGCTGACTGGAAGATGGCAAACGTTGTCCTGATTTTCAAAAAGGGCAAGAAGGAGGGCCCAGCCAACTACAGGTCTGTCAGTCCCACTTCAGTATCTGGTAAAGTTGTGGAGAAGATTATTCGTGTGTTATTGAAAAACACCTGAAAAATGTCCAGCGCACAGCTGGATAAACACATCATGGGGTGGGTGAACAAGTGGGTCATGGGTCAGGCACAAAGGGTTACAGTGAATGGGGTGACATCAGACTGGGACCTGTCACTGGTGGGGTTCCACAGGGCTCCATTCTCAGCCCTGTGCTCTTCAGCATCTTCATAAATGAGCTGGACACAGGACTGGAGGGGAAACAGAGCAAGTTCACAGAGGATACAAAACTGGGAGGAGCTGCTGAGTCCCTTGAAGGCAGGGAGACCCTGCAGAGAGATCTTGACAAATCAGAGGGCTGGGCAATCACCAGCTGTATGAAATTCAACAAGGGAAAGTGTTGGATTCTGTTCCTGGACTGGGACAACCCTGGATGTACAGACAGACTGGGGAATGAGCTGCTGGAGAGCAGTGTCACAGGAAGGGAACTGGGGGTCCTGGTCACTGGCAAGTTGCGCATGAGCCAGCAGTGCCCTGGCAGCCGGGTGGGAAAACCCTGTCCTGGGGAGCATCAGGCACAATATTGTCATGGAGATCCCCACTAAGGTACCTGGGCCCACTTAGGTAACTACAGCTAATTTAGATGTTGCTTTCTCCTGACTAAGCGAAATATAACTAGTTGGTTATTGTAATATATTAACAGTAATTGATGTGATTTATAAGTCAAAATCATGGTTTTGGTATCCAAAACCATAAGTCCCTTCTAGGCTGATTGGCTGATTAATATTGAAACTAAATCAATTACCCCTGCAATCTAACCAACCACCAGCACAAAAAATTTGAGGCTGCCAAGTAACAGTTTATAAATTTGATCGAAAAGGTTCCTTAAGGCTAGAAATTTGATGCATGAGTACAGAGTCTTAATTTCCTAAATATTATGGGCTTTCTAATTGTTAAGGGAATTTAAGTTTTCTGTGGACAAAATCTTAGCTACTGTTTTACATGTGTATCACTTGCACTAATCCCTGAATTTGCTGAATTTTGTTTGCTAAATTTAGGATAGTGGTCTAAATATTTTTCCACTATGGAATAGGATTAGAAGAAAGGCAAAACAGGCTTAACTAAAAGATAAAAACAGATTTATTAACACACACTAAAAGGAGAACAAAAAAGAAATGAAGTCTTTCAAAAGCATTCTCCCCCCTGCCCACCCGCCCAAGAGTTTACTTTCCCATAAACAATGTAAAGAGACAGAACTCAGAACTCTAGGTCAGTACCACTTATAAAATAGTCTTTCATTCAGTCTTTGAGGGAGAAAAGCCTCTCCTGTCATACGGTAACCTTGCACAAGAGACACAGTCTGTTTGTGGCTTCTAGCTCCCTCAAAAAGGCAGCCCGCCCAGGAATCTGCATTTGTGAGCTTCCCAAAACGTAGCCTTTCCCATGACTACATATGGGCC